>BDCZ01000102.1:107486-161618 GCA_001662365.1 Chlamydomonas applanata
ACCTCAGCCACAAACGCATATATCTTGGGCGACGTATGGCCCAGCGCCTCAACGTGATGCGCGTAGGCGCACATGCCCTTGAGCCCGTACATGACCAGCTCTTGCAGGCCGGCCAGTGTGTCGCCCAGCGCCTGCTTGCGCATGTTGATGCCGGTGGCGTGTGAGAGGTCGATGAGGTCGTCCACGGACGCCTTGGCCACGTTGGTCTTCCAGTGCAGTGGGTGGGGCACAGACCGCGCATTTGCTTAGTTACCTGATCATGCCCAGCTTCTCCCTCTATCCAGCCACTGTGTCATCAAAGCCAGAGTGTCACCAAAGCCCTCTGTAAACTGGCTGCGAGCTGCTGCACTGTACCTTCAGGCAGCTGTGACGACGGCGAGTAGCTCCTGCATCAACCATTGAGCAACAGTGCACAACGCATGTAAACCGCCTGCACGACGACACAGCCTTGTGTTCTGTTGTAACAACTTTGGTGTGTGCAAGCATGCATCATGCAATTGCATGGCGTACCGCATCAATGCAGGGGAATCCAGTCTAGCCCCCCCGTTTGTATCCATCACCCACCCCACACAATGGCGGTCCTACGGTCTCTTCGAAGGGATGTCACCAATTTTCCGACAACAGCGTCTCGGAGAAACACGTGGCACCCAAAGAGAACCAGTGAGAAGGCTTCTCCTCGGAGGGACTTAACGACAGCACCACACGGCACAGCCATTCAAAGCATACTTAAAAGCTTGTACGGAAGTTTGTCAAAGGCGAGCACGACACCACGGAACCGCCACCTTCCGATAAAAGAGCAAAAGTCGTACCGGAACAACATCTGTCAAAATGCAACAGACCCTTTCATCTCGTCCCACCTCCTCTCGCCCCACCGCGGTGTCTCCCCGCAGCAGGTGGGAAGCTCAGAGACAGGGCTGGCTTGTATTGCCTTGCTTGCGAGAGCCAGCAGGTGTAGCTCAAGCCCTGCTGCCGCACGCATCTACCTGCAGGGTGTCGCGCTCGGTGCGCGTCACAGCCTTCCAGCAGCAGGCGCCACTGAACTCCAAGTCCATCGCCGAGCTCAAGGCCAAGAATGAGGCTGCGCTGGCTGCAGACACAAAGATGTTCTGCTACCAGGTTCGTCTGTAGCGCCCGCGCTTCCAAGTATGCCAGCGCCAAAGCAGAGGTTTTCAAACATTTTAGGTCACGCAGCTGTTGTGCGATGCTTGCGCAGCTCAATCGGCACCATAGCAGCACCGCCAGCTCCCACAGCAGGAACTACTTGCTCACAGCATGCGTGTCATGAGCACAGCATGGCCAGCTTGCGCCTGGCCATCCCTTCATGCACCAGGTGGTGAACTCTGCAGACGAAGGGTTAGCCAGGTGCGGCGCTGCCCCACGTGGTGCCGCAGCTTGTGCGTGCATGCCATGGCTACTGACATTGTTTGCACACCTTGTACTTCATCCCCCTGCAGTGCGAACAGACCCTGCATGGGACTGGCTGCACTGGTGCGTGCGTGCTCCCACTATGCACCTGCATCGCTGCTTGCCATATCCACACCAGCACCTGCCTTGCTATCTTACAGTTCATGTCCCGGACGTGCTGTTGTCCCTCCCTTGCATATCCTACCAGCAGCCGCCATGACAGGCAACCATGTCATGCAGCTGCTCGTTACCGTGTTCCTTACTCACGCGCACCGTTCACTAATCCTGCTCCCCATGCGCCTCCTGCCCCTGTGCGTGCAGAGGTTGGCCAGTGCGGCAAGACTGCCGAGGTCGCAGGGCTGCAAGACCTGCTCATCTACGCGGTCAAGGGCCTTGGTTCTCTTGCACACCACGCACGCCAGCATGGCATCGAGGACGCCGCCGTCAACACCTTCATCAATGGCGCCATCTTCTCCACCCTGACCAATGTCAACTTTGATGACCAGCGCTTCCAGGAGTTTGTCTCTGAGAGCCTGCGGCTGCAGGCGCAGCTCCAGTCCAAGCTGGACAAGGCCGGCGTACTGCCCGCGTCCGTGCCGCCGTGCCCCGAGCTGTGGGGCACCATGCCCCACCCACTGCACTGGAACATCGACGTGGCCAACGCGTCCGTGGCCGACCTCATCGACCTCTCACACGCCACTGGCATCAACATACGCAAGCAGGCGCTGGGCGACACGCTGGCCGGCCTGCAAGAGCTGGTCATGTACGGGCTGAAAGGCATGTGTGCCTACGCGCATCACGCTGAGGCGCTGGGCCACACGTCGCCCAAGATCTACGCGTTTGTGGCTGAGGCGCTCACCTTCCTGTCAGGCCCCAAGTCCAAGGAGGTGCCTGAGGTGCTGGCCATGGCGATGCGTGTGGGCGAGTGCAACTACACGGTCATGGAGCTGCTGTCCAATGCGCACGCATCCACGTTCGGCCACCCCACACCCACACCCGTGGACCTGGCGCCCACGCCCGGCAAGGCCATCCTCATCACCGGCCACGACATGCACGACATGGAGCTGCTGCTCAAGCAGACCGAGGGCAAGGGCATCAGTGTGTACACGCATGGCGAGATGCTGCCCGCGCACGGCTACCCTGGGCTGAAGAAGTACAAGCACCTTGTTGGCCACTTTGGAGGTGGGTGCCTTGTCTGTTGTGTGCTTGACTGATGCGTGGCTGCAGATGGCTTGGCTGTGGCTGTGCCTGCAGTTAGACTGAGGGCCTGGTAGCACATTTGTGTCTGATGAGTGATAGTTATTAACACGGCGTGCCACACGACAGAGTTGTCTGCATGTCGGAGCCTGATTGTGTGATTGGCAATGATCTGTTGCGTTGTGGCGTCTACACAGGCGCTTGGTACCGCCAGAAGAGTGACTTTGCACACTTCCCCGGTGCCATCCTGGTCACCACCAACTGTGTGCTGGACCCCCTGGAGAGCTACCGTAACAACATTTTCACCACGGTACGGCAACACTGCGTGCGTGTTCCTTTATTAGTGCTGAGTGTGTAACTTCTTAGTGGTGAGCGTGTCTGTGTAGTGCTGAGTGTGTTTCTGCAGTGCCAAGTGTTGGGGTGGCTGCGCTGCCTACCTTCTGGCTTGATTTTCGTGTACAGCCTTGCTGCAGTGTGATCATCAAGCCAAAAGGCAGGCAGCCTCGTTGAGGCCACATGTGTAGTTGTGCATCCGCCTTGCCAGCAGTATGCTCATGGTCTCATGTGCTGCCGCGTGCTGTGGTTGCCCTGTGCAGAACGAGACGGGCGTGAAGAGTGTGGAGCATGTACCCACGAAGGACTTCAGCCACGTCATCAACCGTGCGCTCCAACTGCCTGGTTTCAGCGCTGCCGACTGCGCGGCAGTGCCCAAGAAGACAGTGACCACTGGCTTTGGCCACAATGCAGTGCTGAGTGTCGCAGGTGAGAGTGGCTGGTGGCAGCTTGGCTTTGAGTGCTGCCGTGCCTTGGAGAGCAGCCACGTGGCCAATGGTGGCCACTGGTGTTTAGGCTCTGCTCTCAAGCTTAGCTCCGTTCAGTTAATACCGTCTGTGGTGCTGATCATGGAAGTCACAGTGGTGTTTGAAGGGCAGCCAACGAACATTGGTCTGACTCACCCCCCGCCCACCTGTCTTCCACTCTCTCAACAGGCGATGTGGTCAAGGCGATCCAGGACGGCCGCCTAGAGCACATCTTCCTTGTTGGTGGCTGTGATGGTGCCGAGCCTCAGCGCAAGTACTACTCCAGCCTCTACAAGTTCATGCCCCAGTCCACGCTCATGCTGACGCTGGGCTGCGGCAAGTTCCGTATCTTTGGTGAGTAGAGGTGGCATCTGCAGTTCTGCACCCTGTCCTCGAGCCTTGCACATGTGGTTGCTATGTGGGGCTACGGTATATGGTGGGCGCAGGCAAGGCTGCTGTGGCTTGATTTGTACATTGCATTATGCTGCAGGCAATGCTTCTAGCACAAGGTTCTTACTGACTGTGCTGTGCATGTGATGCTCCCGCCCGCTCCCCCCGTGCAGATCAGGACTGGGGCTACTTGCCAGGCACACAGATCCCTCGCCTGCTGGACATGGGCCAGTGCAATGACGCATACAGTGCCCTGGTGGTGGCCACCGAGCTGGCCAAGGTTTTCAAGACGGACGTGAACGCACTGCCTCTGTCGCTAGACCTCTCATGGTTTGAGCAGAAGGCGGTGGCGGTGCTCCTGACGCTGCTGCACTTGGGCGTGCGCAACATCCGCCTGGGCCCCCGCCTGCCCGCATTCCTCACCAACGACGCTGTGCAGGTGAGCAGTGCGTGTACCTGGCTGCCTGATTGTGTGTTGCTGGTGTCAGCTACTGCCACCAAGGGTGAAATGATGGTCCAGGTCATGAAAAACGGCATGCATGATGCGTGCATCATACCTATACACAGTCTGCTTTTGTGCCCAGGCTGCCCTGCTGCACGCGCCAATCACGTCCCTGGCCCCTTGCGTCCCGCTGCCTCCCGGCAGGTGCTTGTTGACAAGTTCCAGCTCATGCCTGCTGATGTTGCCAACCCTGAGGAGGACATGAAGAAGATGATGGTGTGCAAGTGAGCGGGACACCTGCCACGTGTGCCTCACGGCAGCTTCTGCGCTTCTGGCACTCACTTTGTGATCAGAGTGTGTATGGGCCCTTGGCTTGCGTGGCATATACGCACAGGTGGGTGCGCGGGAGTGTAGGAGCGTGCTGTGGGTTGCAGCCATCGAGCCATGCGAGCTGCTGCTGTGTGTGATAAGTGATTCATCTTTTCCATGTCCTTGCGTGCTGCGGAAAACAGCCAGGGTGTGCTGCCGTGTGTCCTGGTACCTGTCCTAGTACATGATCAAAAAGAGCAATGCGGCTGATAATCCAAACTTGGTAATGGGCTTGGTTGATCCTTATTGGGCGAAGGAGGATACCATGACAAAATTTGGAGGCTGCTGTGTGATGTGGTTGTGCAACAAGCTTGGGCTATGGAATGGGCACACATTGCGCATTGTTCTCCACTGGTTTTTGCTGCTGCAAGCCTTTTTTGTTAATGGACTAGTAGCAATAGCCCTATACTATCATCAACATCAGTTAGCTGATGGGTATAAGCACATGGCAGTGTGCTCGGTGCCTGCACCGTGCTGACGTGTTGCATTGTACAGGGTGCTGTGTGGTGTGATGACCTGGCAGGGTCAGGTGTGCGCACTTGAAACAAAACTCTCATACTGTACTTTTTGTTGTGGACAGCGTACCGCTTGAACATTTCTTTTCTAATTTCTCGCATTTCTTGCAATCGCTGCTGATCTGTGTAACACACTCGTGTTTCAGTGGCGTCGCCTGCCAGCCTTTGTGCGTGTGCACAAGCTGTACGCATTGGGGAGCTTAGATCCTACATGATAGCTGCCTGTTCCTTCAGCCTTGCCATCACCACATGTTGCCATACATGCCATCTCCGTAGCTGCGTCCCATCATACGCATCACGCAGCCAGCAGCGAAACTGTCGCCATCTGTCTCTCCTGCCTGCGAAGTGTATTGTGGAGAAATATAGCCACACACCCCTTCAACTTGCACACAAGTCATCAGGTGCAATGCTTTGCTGCCATACTTGCAGACCAGGAGGAGAGTGAACAACACGCAATCAACATGCTAATGAAACTACGATATACAGCCACACCTGCACTCCCAGATCCTTGCGCTTCTTCATCAGCCCCTGCACCTCACTGTAGCCACACCCAGTGTCCGTGATGTACAGTGTCTGCAGTACACGACACACCTGGAAGTGAATGGCCTGCAGTGGACAGCAGAGTGCATCCCTGCAGACACACCCCAAGCCCTGCGTGGTTGGCATGCATGGCAGGTGTAAGGCTGCACTCAACAGTGGCAGCACGACGTGAACGGTAGCGACAAAGCTGATGGTGCTCGTTCATGGAATGCGTTGAGCTTACTGTGAGCTTGGGCAGCTTTGATTGCTTGGTCAGCAATGTCTTCTTCAGGCCCTTGCCGTCCAACCCATAAGCACGTCTCCTGTCGTGGCCTGTTATGGCGAGCTCACGCAGGTCGGGGCAGTGCTCACAGATCGCCTCCAGCAGCTTGTTGGTGCCGGCTGAGGGGACTGCAAGATCAACGGGGTTGGGGAGTGGGGTGGGGCAGACAAAACGGGGGACGCGAGGTGAGAGGTGGATGGGAGCCGCACATACAGCACGAGGATGGTGTAGAGCCAGAGGAGTCGATACAGGGGTGTGGGCCGAGCAAAGGACAGCCTAAGAGCATGCTGTACTTGGCTGTACTCTCCTTGATACTGGCCTGGCGCACTCACTGGACCAGAGCATGAGCTTGGTGAGCTTGACGTTGCACGCCTTGACAAAGTCGATGACAGCTGCCTGTGTAGACGTGCGTGGCACATCACGGCGACAATGCATGACAACTCGACACGAGGTACTGGCGTGCTGCCTGATGCACGCTAAATGCACGTACACTGTTGGCAGCTACCCAGCTAGCTGTCCAGCTGCACAGCAGGCCCCACACGCAGCACTGTGTTGCAGACAGAGTAGGCAGACCGACACACCTCACTCAAGTGGGACCCGCAGCCTCTGTCACTGTTGCCCAGCTCCATTGAGGTGAGCTGGGCCCCCAGCTTGGCAGCGATTGCAGTCAAGTGCTCATCTTGAACAGCAAAGTCCCTGTGCATGAGTACAAACAGCATGTGTGGCATCAATAATAATAACATGTGTGGCATTAAGCACCTGCATTCTCTGTCCCGGCTGTGCTTGGGGCCGAGCTGCCGGCTAGAGATACGCTCGCTGAGGGCCAAATGGGGGGCGTTGGGGGCACACATGCGCATTTGACCATAAACGCATCAACGAACAATTAGACATTGTACATCTGCTGCTAGTGTGGAGTTCACCCCTTGCCAGTTGTACCCACCCCTACCTCCCAAGATGGAGGCCTGTGATATGTGTGCAGTCCCCGGCCAGCAGCTGGGTCAACTCCTCCGGCTTGTTCAGCCTTTTCACTACACCTGCTGCTGCTGGTGGGAAGCGAGGCTCAGCCGTGTCCTGCCTGTGGCTGGGCTGTGCATGCTCGCCTGTGCGCTGCTTCTTCGAGGCGCGCCCCACAGCCGGCCCCGCTGCAGGTGCTGCAGGCCCGCGTGGCACTGGCTGTGCAGCTGCATGCGTCTGGGTTCTGGGTGCGGCGTGCTGCACAGGTGCCGATGCTGGTGCTGGAGCTGGCAGGAACGCAGGCGCGTCTGCGCGGAGCGTGGGTGCCACCTGCAACACCTCACTCACACTCGCCGTGACGGGTTTGGGCTCCTCCAGCAGCGATGTGTGTGCTGGTGTCGCATGCTGTTGATTGGGTTTAGGTGCGCCACTGCACATGGCAAGCAGCCCCGCACAACATTACAGTCCGACATGCGACAGCTTGCAGCACGGGCACATGGGCACACTACATCCCCACCCCACCTGCTCGCTCTGAAATCATGCGAGAAGCGGCACTGGCTTCCGTAGCTGCAGGCAGCCGTTGTGCACAGGAGCACTTTGGTTTTCAAGAAATCGATCAAAACTCCCTGCGAAACATGATAACCCTCGTCTCGTCGAGACTTACTAGCATCTGCCTTGAAGATAATACTGGCAAGTTTGTGTGCTGCTAGCCATCTTCGCTGAGGATCGGCCCAAGCCTCGCCAATACCAACCAAGTCAAGTATTCAACAAATGCTTTACTCGGGCTTTGCAAATGCGCGTCCTCGTCTTCAGCTCCTTTGACCCAAACCGTTTTCCATCCCATGTGTGATCTTTGAGCTGTCCTCACAGTCCGCATCAGCCGCAGCATGGCAGGACTCCATGGAGGTGATGCCGCTGCTGCCCACTGCCAACCTGCACACATCAGACCGCAGGCAGGGGTGCTTTTACTGCAAGAGGCTGGGCAGCATCGTTGTGCAGCGCGCGGAAACAGCTGAACCACATGGTCCAGCCCCATTCATGCTTAGGCATGCGCCTCAGCTGCCTATCTGTGTTCCCTCACCTGTATCCCTGGCTGCTGCTGGCGGGTTGAGGATAGCAGCTCCTCATTTCCCACGATGTTGACCAGCAGGCCCCACACCAGTGCGTCATGCGCACTGTCGTCCGCCTGCGCCGCGCTCGTCTCTGTGGCCACAACAGCATGTGCATCGCACGCTTCAAGCATGCAACCGCGTGCCCAGAAATTCCCAGCAAGCTTCATACCATCGCATGGCATGGCATGTCGCATGCCAAGCATGACTGCATATATGCCACGACGAGTGACAGACCTGAGTACATGCAGCCGTGCGCCTTTGCAAATGCTGCGCCTTCTTCAGGCGACACTTGCCGCTGAGCTGCCAGCTGCAAGCAGATGTCCAAAGAACCCATACATCAGCACATGCAGGAGCCAGGCACTATCATTACAGAGCCATATGAGCCTCCTTGTGTAAGCACGCAGTACTGTTGATCAAAGCGGCGCGAGTGCCGGCATGAGTTAGCAACTGCAGCATGACGATCAATACCATATTGTATCCAGGGTGCATCACAGCCTTGGCTGCTGAGGATCCATGTCAGGCATGCAGCTTGCATTGCTGCACGCACGTCTGTCTTGTTGCCGATCAGCATCTTGACTGCGCCAGGCAGCGTGGCATAGCGCTCCACCTCCGGGAGCCAGTGATTCTCCAGAGCGACCAGAGTCTCATGCTTTGTCACGTCATACACTGCGGTTGGCCCGCAGGATGTGTGTGCCATGTGGCTCCGGCAAGCAGATGGATCTGTGAAACGCCGTGTTATTTGTTTTATGTGTGTGCGCCGTGGCAATCTCAGTGCTCCATACGATGTGCGGCTGGCTGCTGTGCTTCAGTGACAGGTATGTCAAGTAGAGCCATGCGGTGCAACCTGAGCAAGCATACATCAACACAAGCCCAGCCTACGTACCCAGGATGATGCCATGTGCGCCTCGAAAGTAGCTAGCAGTGAGGGCTGCAAACCTGCACGACCATCGCGCTCATTGTTTAGCCCATGGGGGCCCGTCCGCCCAGTCATGCGGCTGTTCCTCTGCAACAGAGACGCATGTACGACAGCAGAGCATGACAGCTGCAAGTAAGGTGTTGGCAAGCAGGGTCACGCACCGCT
This sequence comes from Chlamydomonas applanata, assembly GCA_001662365.1. NCBI lineage: Eukaryota > Viridiplantae > Chlorophyta > Chlorophyceae > Chlamydomonadales > Chlamydomonadaceae > Chlamydomonas > Chlamydomonas applanata. The sequence goes on from BDCZ01000102.1 coordinate 116,553, forward strand.
CCGCGCCCGCTGTGTCATACATCACCACCCCAATGGATTGATTGTCCACGACATACTTCTTGAACTTGTAGTCGCAGCCTGCAGCAGGATGGGGGCAGCTCAAGCACACGTGACAGGTGCATGGCCCCATGTGACCTCTCAAGCTGCACGGCGGAGGCCCCACGCGCACCAATCGTGGGTGGCAGGTGTGGGTCAAACGTGTCTGATATGAGCCGGTTGAGCAAGCAGCTCTTGCCCACCGCAGCTGCACCTACAAAAATAACCTTCACCTGCGTGCATGATGCGTGGGGCGTGCGTAACTCATGTAAGGAGTCAAGCAGAAGCTGGCATGGGCAGATCTCCTGCGCGCAGGGTACCCACCAGCACGTCGCATTCGTTCTGTGCATCCACTGTCAGTGAGAGCGCCATCCTTGAGCTGCACAGCCACAAGCCCACAACCTCCAGGAGTCACCAGTGCTACATCAAGCTGCTACGACATCTTCGTATTGGGATTGTGCTGCTTTTGGACGGGGTCGACGGTTTCCCCGGTGTGTGTTTTGAGTGGGATGCTAGGGTCCGGGGTGCGTCGAAGTGGCCGTCGAGGAGGTCCAGCAGGTGCAGCAGTAGGACGTGCTCAGCAGCTTGCGTGCTTCTGCTGGCTCGTGGACATGCCAGGCCCGGACCCTGCATGTTTGTTGACTGTGTTAAATGCGCGTTCAGTAGGCAAAGCTACGCAATTAATCCGTATATGCTGTGAATTCTGTGTTGACTGCTTCACCTAGCACTGCACGGCAAAATAACATCGAGCGAGAACAGCAGCATGTACTCAAACAGTAAAGTCCAGTTCCTTTTTGATACCGAGGCTCTGGCAGATGCACTGCTGGATGCTCGCCTGGTTCAGGCGAAATGGTGGCACGCCTGCATGGGCCCCAGGGCGATGATGGGGCAGGCGGTGAGTGGCCTACATAAAGAGCGATGCTTGCATGTGTGGTGTGAAGGGGACGGGGCATGAGGAACCCTGGACACCAATGCTACAACCTAACACCACGCACGTACGAACTGGTCATCTGCCTGCGGTCTTAGCTGGCACAAGCCAAACAGTACAGCCTATGGGTGTACCTGGGAGCGAACGGTGGGGAGAGCCCATCTGTGGTGCTCCAGGAGGTGCGAGCTGGCATGGGGTGCCACACAATTGCCCATTGGTTTGAGGTGGGCTTGTGATCATTTGTGATGCACCATGCATGAGCACTGAGCAGTCAACAGCGCCCCTCGCCGCACATGCACTGAATTTGCACATGCTGCATACTGCAGAACATGAAGCTACCCCCCATCCAAGTGCCAATGCATGCCATCGCCGACGTGTTCATTTCCACACTCCCAGGAAACATCTCAAAGGTGAGGGTTGGAAGCGAACTGAACGCTGTCCCGTGCCGCTCGTTTTGCAGTTTGCTCTAAGTATGCTAAACAGTCCCACCACAGCTGACCAGATGCATGGGACCCTTGCTCGATGCTCGTGATGCAGGTCTCGCTGCAGCTGCACAACAAGCGGCTGCCGCTACAAGTGGTTGGCCTACAGGCCCCAGAGCTGTTCCGCAACACCATCCAGCAACTGCTACGCAGCCCGCAGCCAGACCTGCCGCCACCAGTGCCGCAGTCGTGGGCCAGAGCCATGCCACAACCCATGCCAGGTGATCACCGCTGCGTTGTTCGAATGGCATTCTGCAGTGTTGATGGGCACCGGCAAGCAGATGAATCTGTGAAACGCCGTGTTCTTCTTATTATCATTCTGCAGTGTTCCAACAGCAGGCACCTGATCGTACCATGGGCTGCTGTCACATGCAGGGCTGGCAATGAGCATTCCATCGTCTCTGGATATGCCCCCAATGCCGCTGGCACACACCCAGCCGCACCCAAATATGGATCTCAGCCCTTCACGCCTGGACCCGCCCTACATGGCCAATGGCTCCTGGGGCGCAGAAAGCATGCCGGCCGGGGCACGCACCCCTGCCGCTGCAGGCACGCCCTACGCCACTAGCCCTTTCTGGCACCAGGCCACGAGTGCAGCGCAGTCCCCGGCGCCTGGTGTGGGCTTCAGGAACCCCCTGGCGCAGCCACGCATGTGGGAGGCACCACCATGTTCATCTGACAACTACCACCACAGCCACAGCTTTGAGGCGGTCAAGGCTCTGAGTCACCGCGACAGCCATGGGGCGATGGCTGTGGGGCCGCTCACCCGCGCCCTGGAGCAGCTGACCCCAAGAAAGAAGGAACTGCAGCTGCAACAGGGCGGTGGCGGCACTGCACACGTGGTTGTGCTCGATTCGACCCTCGCTGACTTTTTCACGCCGCCCACCCCGGTGAAGCCGGCGGGTGCATCCAGCCTGCAGCACGCGTCCTCCGCCAAGCTGCAGAGGCAGCAGCCTGCTATGGCTGCCAAGGCTGAGGCTGAGGCTGCGGCTGCTGCGCCTGTGGCGAACAAGGCTGCGGTGCGGCAATCCGCCACCGAGGTGTTCAGCAACCCGCTGTATGCTGGGGGCTCCGTGAGGCTGCGTGTGCCAGGCCTGAAGCGGCACAGCGAGACACGAGCGACCGTGGCGCAGCCGCCAGTACCAGCGCGCACACGGGGGGTATCCCGCAGCGAGCCAGGGCTGCCACCGGCTGATGCCACACAAACATCGCTTCATGAGCCTGATGGCCGTGGGGGCCATGGATCAGCTGCGCCCCCGGCAAGCCATGTGCACGCACAGACGCGGCCACCACCACATCCGCTGACATCCCAGGCGCTGCAGCGTGCCGTCAGCAGTGGTGCTGGCAGCAAAGCTGCGCCTGTGGGTGTGCACAACAGGCGGGCGGATGGGTCGGAGGATGGCACTGCCAGCAGTGTGCTTGCGTCCACTGAAGTGCCGTCTACCTGGGGGTCCGCAGCCCACTCTGCTGCCCCCTCTGTGGACATGCGCGTAGCAGAGCAGGTGGCGCGGCAGGTGGCAGAGGCCATGCAGCAGCTGGCAGTGCAGCAGCGCATGGAGGGCGCGGCCATGGCGGCGCAGGCCATGGTGGCGGCTCTGAACGAGCAGGCACGCAAGGGCGGCAGCAGCGCCGCAACCCCCCTGGGCACTGACTGTGCACGCCCTCAGTCGCCTCACCCTGTACTGCCTTCTGCCCCAGGAGCGGTGTCTGCATCAATGCCAATGACACAGGAGCCTGCGCCTGCAGCCCAAGCGGTGGCTGCTGCGCCTGCTGTGGTCACTCATCAAGCACCAGCTGAGATGGCGCCTGAGCCACAGAAGCAGGTGCCCTCCAGGCAGCTGTCCAGGCAGTCGAGCAGCTCAGCCAATGTGCATGGTAGGACCATGGCAAGCTCTGTGGACGGTGCTGTCGCTGCCAACATCAGTACATTTCAACTGGCTCAGTCGCTGCAGCTGAGCAGGGCACCCAGCACGGAGGGCCCCAGCAGTGCACGTGCCAGCCACACTGCGTCCATGCACAATGGCGACAGGGCCACTTCCAGTGGGCTGCAGACGCGTAGCAGCCGCAACTCGCAGCATGGTCCTGCAGCGGTTCCCCCTGTGCGCCATGCATCCACCCCGCTGGCTCTGGCTTCCAGCCTGCCACAGGCATCTCCACCTGCACGCCAGCACTCGCAGCAGCTGCGTGCTTCACAGCAGCAGTACGAGCTGGCGTCAGAGTCATCACAATGCTCAGGATGGTCCACCCCGGCTGGGTCTGCGTCACCAGGTGGCAACACGCCAGGCGGCAAGAAGCAGCGGCCGCGCATGTACAGAGCTCTGCAGGTTCAGGTAGATGATGTGAGCCCACACGGGCAGCACGGTGCTGCGGCCGGCAGCCGTGGCGATGACCGCTCCATCCACAGTGGGGCCAGCAGCCAGCAACGGCCGCAGCCGCAGCGCATGCTGGCAGCTGCAGGCAGTGTGACACGTGGTGGCATGCCCAAGCCGGCGCAGGACTGGCAGGTGAGCGATGGGATGAGGGGCAGGCGCCAGGAGTGTGCATTCTAGTGCCGGTGGTACGACCACTGCTCGTGTGGCATTGGTGCCCACTGTACTACCATTATGGCCTGGATGCGTCTGTTGTGGCAGGCGCCCCACAACAGGTCACTGGCTGTGTTGATGTCTGCAGGACGGGGTGCGTGGTGACCGCATCAACAGCCCTCATGGGCCGTCACGCTTGTCTGGTGATGGCCGGGCGGGGAGCAAGGCCTCGCCGCGCGTACGCAGCAGCCCTAGGTCGGACAAGCGGCGGGCCCCGCAGCAGAACGCACGTGACGTGCTGCGTGCAGCCGCAGATGCAATCTCACGGCACTGGTGAGGCGGGCCCATTGTGAGGGCTGCTACAGTGGCAAAAACACAGCTGGCTATAGTGAACATCTGCCTGATTATTTGGCAATGGAGGGAAGCCGCAGTAAGCAACTGCCAAAGGGCATGTACATACCTCTGAGCTGCCCAGTCAACGCTGGCATTTGCAGCACCAAAGCACTACCTGGTTGCTTGTGGGAAGCATTTGAGAAGCCATGGTGAGATACAGCACTGGGTACTACCAACAGTATACTGGTTACTGGATGTGTGATCCAGAGGCGGTGTGATTTTGCTTGATAATCGTGCCACTGCACAAAAGATGATTGGCTTTTTTGTTACATACTGTCACACCAACTGTTGGGACAGTTGACAGGAATAACACAAGAAAAGAATTCACACACACCAGCTGTACCGCACACTATGCTCTGTGCTGCGATTGACAAGGACTGCGAACAGCTGTCCCAATGCTTTGAGCTGCGTCCTCTCAGCAGCCAATGACGTTGATATGAACCTGGCCCTGCTTAGCACCCCAACATCCCCAACACTGGTGTGCTGGTCCGAATATGCTCCCAACTGTCCCCCCTCCCCACCTCAACTCAACATCATCTTGACACGTGCACAGTGCAGCAGTTGTGCACCCATCAGCTTTTGCTGCTAGTGCAGAAACAAGCTTGCCGCTGTGCTTTGTCCACACCTGTGCTACAGTGCCAAGGTCCCGGTAGCGATGTCACTGGAATGTGAGGGAGCCTGCCAACGCATCAGCTGCAAACTTGGGCAGTGCGAACGATGGGCCGTGCACCTGGTGCGAGTAATACCTGCATACAACACAAGGCAGCAGCAGCACATTGGATGCTTGTCCTGTGTCGGCACGCTGCTACCATGCATCACACCGTCACACGCGGCCAGTACAGCAGGTACACATGACCACCGAGCAAGCGGCAGCTAGGGCAGTGGCACCGCCATGGAAGCCTGCAACACACTGCAGGGAACCAACCACGCCCCCTGTTGTGATCTGTGCCACACACCGCAGCTCAGGGATGTTGAGCTTGGACACTGCGGGGGGTGCTGGCTGGCGTGGCTGACGTGGGTCCAGTGGATCCTGGCCAGGCCCCCTGGCCTTGCTGCACAGCATCATGCCGATCTGGCCACTGCAGGCGTGGTGACACAGCAGGGCAGCAGCACGCGGCAGGTCAGGTGGAACAGAAAACTGCTGACAGCCCCAGACAGCTCCACACTCTGCCAGACTCCCAGTCAAGACACCGGCCTTGACCTTCAGTCAGCTGCAGACACTGGCATTGACCCGTCGCATGGATCAAGCAGCCTGGTCAACCTAGTTCAGACTGGGTCAGACTGGGTCACAAAGTCTCTTACCTGGGGTACGTGGGGATGGTGGTGTACGCGTACGACACGCTGCCGCCCGCAAACACGTCCTTGCACATGGCTGCCAGCGCCTTGATGATGTCAAGATGCAGCCATAGGCTCTCAGCCTGTGTGCACACGATGCCACCTGGTGCGACCGCCCGGTGCAACGCCTCGAAGAAGGGCTGCAGATGCGCACACACGCATCCCACAATCGCACACTTTGCCAGTTGGTCGTGTTAAGTTGTGCGGTCTCAAGCGTGAATTGCGCACAGCTGAGTGAGCCAAGGTAAAGGCCGGGGGGAAGGGGGAGGGCTAGGCTCTCCCTCCGGAAGTACTTTTGCCCCAGCCCTCCGGGTTATATCTCTGCTAACAGGTCCTCCTTCATCACGTTCTTGCACGTTGCAGCATGCCCATCCATCTCAACCCCACATGCTGCCCTCCATAGCACAGCTGCGCGCACCTTCTCAAACAGCACCTCTGCGGGGCCCACAGGGTCGGAGCTGTCCACAATGATTGCGTCGTACTCGCCCTCCGGTGCGTCCTGCACAGAAGGTGGTCAGACAGCCAGGCGGTCAGGTGGTGGGGGCGGTTATACAACTGGTGCGCAAGAAGGTGGCAACGTAGCCAGTGTACCATGTATGGTGAGGCAGGCACCCTCTGCGGCCGTAGGCAGTAACCAAGGCAGGCCCACTGTGAGCGTCTCAGCTGGCCCCAGCCGCACCCCAGCCAGCACGCACCTGCACGAACTTGATGCCGTCACAGATGTGCAGTGTGACGCGGGGGTCGGCAAACCCAACCGACATCTCTGGGAAGAACTTCTTGGATGTCTCTGGCACCATGCTGCGCGCAGGTGGGACCGCAGGCCATGATGCAATTTTTGTTAAAGGCACATGTCCTGAGAAGCCTGTGCCTGCTAAGACCCTCGAGCGTCGGCCACAGGCCCCCAGGCTCGGTGCGCTCAGACAGCTGCCACTCAAGCCACCACTGGTGCCACCACGCACCACCCACCCATCGATCTCAGCGATGTGGATCTGCTCCAGGCTGCTGTGCCGCGCCAGCTCACGCAGGACACCGCCATCACCACCGCCCACCACCAGCACCTTCTTGGCTGGGCGCTGTCATAGTGAGGACACACCGGCACAGACAGGACAGCCACTGTTCGCCATTCCAAGGCTGCTGTGTGTTTGGTCACTAGCTACGGGCAGGCGGAAGGTCTACGGCAAATTGAGCATGGTTCTTTGGGCTAGCCATGCGGTCATGCGTGTGCCGTGGTCCACAGGCGGGCAGTACGCATGCAGCTGCACGCACCTCAAGCGCGCACAGCGGCAAATGTGCAATCATCTCCTGGTATGAGAACTCATCCCGGTCTGTCGCCTGGATCACACCTGCGAGCCACACCAGCAGTGGCCGTATAGCCAACGCGAAAGCGAGTCTGAATAGGGCGTTTAGGTCATTTCCTCTGGAACCTCCCGAACCCGGGTGATCTAATCAATGACCAGGATGAAGGACCCATCAAGTATCTCAGCTGATGTCACAATGGACGTACGGTCCTGGCGCATAACAGTCATGGAATGCCCCTGCTGGCTGTCACAGCCACAGCATGCTGCAGTGCTGCCAGTGGAGGTGGTGCATGCGGGAGCCAGTGGCAAGCCAGGTGTAACCCACCATCCAGCACGAGCACTGTCCCAAAGCTCTCCGACTCAAACACACATACATCCTGCACGATGCAGGGGCAAGGTGACATGCGGCTGATGATCAGGTGCATGCCGTGCAGTGTGTGTAATGGTTGCGCATCTAGCGGCAGGCGGCTGCGCACAGCAAAAACATGTTTTGCATGCGTGCACCGTATGGCGAGCACATGAATGGCGGCGCGCTGCCAGGGGTGCACTGCACAGCTCTTGAAAGCTTCGTGCCCGCTGTGTGTGCATGCACACAGTCCGCCAGCTGGTCGACCGGCCACCGCCGCACCATGCACCGCTCTGTGCTCTTGAACCCTACCCACCTGAAAGTCCGACTTGCCCTGAAACAGGACCTCCTTCACCTTGAGCGACAGCCCCATCCCAGGCCACATGGTGCTCAGCTCCGTGAACCATTGCCCGCTCATGCCCTGCGCAAGACAGCACCGATGCCAATGCTTGCGGAACTATGGCTTTTAATGGTAAACCAACATAAAATCGCGCACCTTCACGGCATTTCCAGGCTCTGGCTTGCTGCCGTCGGCCATGGCAACGACTGCTAGCCGGCTAAAGTGACGTGGTCTACCAATCCTACACCTGCCCACAGCGCGCAACATGCATACCGCGCATTGCGGTAGTGTGGCCTTTGCAATACGTGGCCACACCTGTGATCACAACGGGTCTAGGGTGGGGATTCAAGCGCTCTGTACTCATACGAGTGCATAGTACTAGATTTAAATCCATCCCAAGCTGCAGGCAGTACACCCGGTACCAAACGCTGTGGATACGGTGCTTTGTAGTGAGAAGTATGAAGATGCGGCCTCAATGGATCTGACAGTCTGGCGTAAGCAGCACGCATGATCGCAGCCTGCTGATTGTTCAGCGCACATATGCAAGCATTGCGACACACACGCATTTCAGTAAAAGCAGCAGCGTCTGGTAGAATGGCTGAGGCTCAGCTGCTTCCCTCATCAACATCTCCGGCGCTCAAGTTCGAGGTGCGACCTGCGGATTGCCTCCAAACATTGGAATGGTTCTAGGCAAGGGGGATGCTCTGGCCATCATGCAGACCATGCAGGTTGCATGGGAGTGTGCCGACATGCATGCTCATCACCTGCGCCGCAGGTACTGGCCGTGCAAGGCCGGGCACGTGCCTCTCGAATGACACTTCCCCACTACACAGCTCAGACACCCATGTTCATGCCTGTCGGCACGCAAGGTGATAATTAATTAACGAGAGCATGCAGCACCTGTCTCACCCAGACCGCATTACTGCTCATCTCAATTATCTGACATCTTGCATCCCCCATGCCTGAGCTATGGCAATCATGCAAGCCATCAGGACTGCAACTTCACGATCGGCAGGCTCGGTCAAGGGCTTGACGCCAGAGCAGTTGGAGGAGCTGGACTGCCACGTGATCCTGGGTAACACATACCACTTGCAGAACAGGCCAGGCAGCAATCTGGTGGGTGCAAGAGGGGCTGCAGATGTGAACTCAAATTCATGCAACGTCAGCTGATCGTGCATCAAATGATTTGGTTCTGAGACTCGCCGTTGCCGCGCGCGCGCGCGCGTGTGTGTGTGTGTGTGTGTGTGCGTGCGCGCATGCAGGTCGCAGAGATCGGGGGCCTGCACGATTTCGTGTCGTGGCCACGGGGCATGCTTACGGACTCAGGGGGTTTCCAGGTGAGTAACTGGTGCATGTACATGAGGCTCTACACTGCAGCGTGACATGTCCATTACAATGAAGTAACATTGCCTGGCTTGCATGGCCTGCAGCATGCCCAGTGCTGGACATGCCCACTCTGTGATGCTGCAGATGGTGTCGCTGCTGCATCTGGCAGAGATCACAGAGGAGGGCGTGACCTTCCAGTCCCCGACAGATGGCTCCCAGATGCTGCTGACCCCAGAGGAGTCCATCTCCATCCAGAACCGGTTAGGTGCGATCCGCAAGGGCCTCTATGGGTCGGTCGCTCTGCTGCAGCATCGACTCCTGCAGGACGTGTGTGCTGCGTGTGCACTGGTGTACTGTGAGGATGGCTGGTGGCTGAGTAGATGAACTCCTGGATGTGGCTGCGCAACTGATGGCTGCAGGTGCAGACATCATTATGGCTTTGGATGATGTAGTGCCCGCCACAGCCAAGGACCCCAAGCGCTTTGAGGAGGCCACGTACCGCACCAGCCGATGGATTGACCGCTGCATCAAGGCACACAGCAGGCCCACGGAGCAGAACCTGTTTGGCATCGTGCAGGGCGGTCTGGATCCGGAGCTGCGCCGTATCAGTGCGGCGCAGCTAGTGGAGCGCAACCTTCCGGGATATGCGATCGGTGGACTGGCTGGGGGCGAGTCCAAGGATGACTTTTGGCGGATGGTCGCACTCAGCGCTGAGCGTGAGTGCTCCCCATGCGTTTAGCTGTGATGACTGCACAGTTTGCAATGTCTGCACGGGCTGCGATGGCTGCAGCACATTGATGGTGCAGGCTGTGGCGCCTGTGCACTTCAATAAGCGTCCTCTATTTGTTCGTGCTCACGTACTGCAGTCCTGCCCCCCGGCAAGCCGCGCTATGTGATGGGCATTGGTTACCCCCTGGATGTGGTTGTGTGCAGCGCACTGGGTGCCGACATGTATGACAGGTGGGTTCTGGCTTGGCACCTGCACCATCGATGCTCTGGCCCCCTCCATCCTTCCGTGCATGCTTTGGTGCTGCAGCCATTGCGTTTCTCGGCCCTGTTCAATGCTCTGCTTGGGTGGCTTGTGTACCTGCAGTGTGTATCCCACGCGAACAGCACGCTTCGGCGTAGCACTGGTGCCATCAGGAGTACTGAAGTTGAAGAATGCATGCCACGCACGTGACTTCCAGTGAGTTCCTGGCTCCACAGCACCAATTTTGCGTGCCCAGCGGACCCATGCGGCAGTCCATTATCTGGGTGGTCGCTGTGCTGATACTTTGTCCACTGCTTGTGGCTCAATTTGCAGGCCCATCGATGAAACGTGCAGCTGCATGGTGTGCAAAAAGTACACGCGGGCATACCTGCACAACGTGGTCACAAAGGGCATCCCCTCTGCCTCGATCCTGGTCACGTACCACAACGTAGCCTACATGCAGAACCTCACGCGCCGCATGCGGCAGGCCATCCAGGTGGGTGAAGCGGTTATTGTGGACGTGGCCTGTTTGAGATGCATGGCACGATGGCTGCAGAACCCTGCAAGCACTGTGAGGTTCTACAAACCTGCCTGCAGTGGCACTTACTGCACAACCTGCTTGTCCTCTGCACTAGTCAATAGCTGCATAACCCCATCTCACCCCCTGCTCTGCCCTGTCAACGAACTCGGTGGCCACAGGATCAGTGCTTCCCAGAGTTTGTGCGCAACTTCCTCAAGGATATGTACCCAGCAGGAGATGTGCCCAAATGGGTGCGGGAGGCCATGGAGGTTGCAGAGATCGACCTCACTGGCGTTGCCACTGCGCCTGTGGATGACAGTGTGGCTGGGGGCGCTCAGGAGATGGACAGTTGAGTCAGCAGGGGCTGCAGTCCAGCGTGGAAGGAAATCAGGGGGTTGCCAGCTAGCTGCCCCTGAAAATCCAAGACACACTATTGTGACATGTGCAAATGGTGTTGCAGCATGGATGATGTGCTAGTCCTTGTTGCACATGAGCCATTTAACATTTAGGGGTCTGTAAGCTTCCACCAAGTGTGCTTGGCCCCGCCCATACACAGTCCTGGCGCTGTGACAGCTGCCCTCAGCACCTTGAATGCCACAACCAGCTGCAGTTTGCTGGGCTGCCCAGCAGTGCTAGCAGCATTAAATTCAAATGCAGTCTGAGGGCATGGGTTTAGATGGCAGGGCTGAGGACCCCAGCCCTGCCCCTCCTGCAGGGGCCAGCTCTGCTCAGCCTTTCCTGCTCACCAAGGTATGCTGAAGCCTCCAGGAGCTCACAATCGTCTTGGCTATGTTTCTCTGCTGAGCCTTAACTGATGAGCTGCAACATGGAACTTTCCACAATACTCCTGGCTGCATGGACATAGGTCATCACGAACAGTGATGTGCACTCAAGCACCCACCCTGAGGGGCGCGTCATTCTGCCACGTATGCAGGCAAGGGGGCTAGGGGAGGGGGCGCCCATGCACCTCATCGGATCTGATCCATGTGCAGCTGCGCGCATGCGTGCACATTACCACCTGTTACTGGTTGCTTTGTCACACTCAGCTGTCATGTGCAACTGCTCACCATCCTGCTCAGGTGGAGCAGTGCCACTGCCAGATGATCATGGCAGCGACTGGCCAGACTGCAGATGCAGCTGAGGCCACCTGGCGCAGGCTGCTGTCTGGTGACATGCAACAGTTGGATTTGCCCACGGTTGGTGAGGATGGCCGTGTGTGGAGCCTGTACATCACAACATGGTCAGGTGCGCTTGCCAGTTGCCATGGCTTTTATGGTGGCATGCAGCCTAGCCTGGATTGGCTGGGCAATAAGCTCCACGCAAATCTGAGCCTCTTTTGCTTCCCTGAGCAGCATGCTTTGGTGCCTTCCACTCAGCCCTCGGCTAGCAAAGATCCATGTGCGCACCGACATATGCCTGCAGGTGAGGCCACCGGGTCTGCCAGCTCAGGCCCCACCTTTGTGCTGGGCAACACCAAGCCCTTCTTCACGCACATGGCTGCTAAGCCTGGTGATACGCTGGTATTGCGTGCACGCGCATATGAAAGTGCACTGGAGGCCAGCAGCAGCAAGGGGGGAGCAGGTGTGGGGCCTGGCTTGCTTGTGCATGTACAAAAAAAGCAGCCCAGCAAGAGGAGCAAGGCTTCGCTGAATGCGCTGGCCCGAGCAGGGCTCCCTGCCTCAACGCCCGGCAGCACTGCGGCAACACCCAGCTCAGCCCCTGCAGCCGTGGCTCGCACCGTGTCAGCTCATACAGCTGAGTGCACCCCAACTCCACCTGCAGCACCAGGGGTCACAAGCACACACCCGTCTCCTGTGCCAGCTCTAGGCTTGGACATCCTGGGACCGTCTGCTCCTCTACCTGACGAGCTGCTGGCACTACTTGCCACTGAGATCAGTGCCACCGCCCCTGCAGTACGTACAGCTGCCAGCGCCTCCACCACCCCAGAACAGCAGATATTCACCACCCATGCACCCCCAGCGTCGCAGCCGTCAGCAACTGAAGCCAAGTGTGCGGTCCGTTTGTGCGCTGCCGTTTCAGCCACTGTTGGTCCTGGTGGCCGCTGCAGCCGGACACCTGGCTGTTCAAAGCCGCATGGCCACCCAGGCTTCTGTCAAGGCCACCGCGGCTTCCCAGGCAGTCGCAAGGGCAGCAACACCAGCTCGCCCACTGACACTCTGACATCCTCCCTCACAACGCACGGAGCACACCAGGCCACAGAGCAGCAGGCTGCGTCAGAGCAGGATGCGTGGGCGGCCAAGGGCTCTGATCAGGCGCAGGACCAGTCCAAGCCGGTATCTGAGGTCCATGCGCTCTTCAAGGCCAGGACAGCTCACTCCAAGCGCATCAGGTCCGCCGCTCTTGAAAGTGCAGGCGTACCAGCAGTGCAAGGCGCCAGCGCAGCTACCACCCCCAAGCATGCAGCGGGCGGCCAACGGGTGCATGCGCAGTCCCTGTGGGGTGAGGATAGCAGCCCGGACCTGGATGTGATCATGCGACCCGCCCGTCGTCTGCGCAGCTGCTACATCCTGCCCCCGGCAGCTGCAGGCTCATTGTCACCTGGCCATCGGGCCTCTCCTGCTGGGCTGGCTGCACTGGGCACCAAGGAACCCGTGATGCTCCGTGCAACAGCCATCGTGGAGGGCACGCCTCATGAAGGGTCTGCCCAGCCCACAGCCGTGGCAGCGTCTGGGTCTGGCGCTGCAGAAGGGCCCTCAGCCCTGCACCCTGCATCAGCGCTGCGCACTGCAATGCTGGGGCCTGTGCGGGCCGCAAAAAATGTGACAGAGCTGAACAGCGCAGAGAAGGGAGCCATCGGAGGTACGGGCTGCCCGAGTTGGATGGTACAAATGCTCGTTTTCTGCCTGTAAAGCAGGCTGGTTATTGTGGCTCAGTTGCTTAAAGGCTGTGTGGTTGCAACACACACGTGCAGTGCATAATCACGGCCTCATCCATAATGCTGGAACTGACCATCACGGCATCTGCCTGCACATGCCCGGACCAACCGCAGGCCTGGCGGCACTAGTGATGCGTGGCAAGCTGCAACAGGAGGCCAGCTCACCCCAGAAGGCCAAGGAGCTGGCAGGAACAGATGGGCATGACCGCCCTGAACCACGGGCTCAGCCCTCCTCATTCAGCACACTTGGAGGCAGTCATGCAAGCACCTCACAGCTCAATGCAGTGCCCAAATCCCTGCATTTGGACAGGGCTGTAGGGCCCCCAGCTGCCTTAGTCCGCATACAGCCACCTGGGGATGGTGGTGGCTCCTCACACCGCATCTCTGGGGACGGTTGCAGTGCGTGGTCAAGTGCCCCGGTGCCAACACGCCCTCTCAGCTGGCCTGTGAACAACGCACCACCTGCACCACCCGCACCACCCCCGCTGCCTTCAGCTGTTCTCAAGCTCAGGCCAGGCGGTGGCGGTGCGCCTGTTGATCACAGCCTCACAGCGGCCGGTGCCAGGGGACGCCCCATGCAGCCGCACCACCTGCTGCCACCCGGCGTCCATGCACTGTTCCCCATGCCTGGCGCAAGTGGCCTAGTGCCCCTCATGATGGTCCCTTCTGCTGGTGTGGCCCCTCAGCCTGGCCCACTACAGATGGCGATGGTACCTGCATCGGTTATGTCAGGTGGCGGCCTGCCGTTTCCGAGTCAGTTCCTGATGCCACGTGCGGCAGCACCTTCAGCAATGGCGCACATGGACGGGACAGGACGCAGCACGGGCAGCACAGGGTCGGAGCAGAACTGAGGCCTGTGTGAGCACAGCCGCAGACAATCATCAGCCGAGGCATGGTAGATCACACACAGATCAAGCTAGGTCATGCTTGCATGGTAGGTAGCAGGGGCTGCACAGGAAGAAGGGGGTTTGCCTGCTTTTGTGCCAGGCCAGCACTTGCTAGACAAAACCATTTTCAGACCTCCACAACGCGAAGAGGCAATACCTGTTACAGAACTCCTTTGCCGTGGCGTTTCATGATACATCGCAGCACGAGTCTGGGCGCGGTCAGCACATGCACACCATTTCCTAAACACCATTTCTAGGCCCCCAGAGACACACACACACGCTCTCTCACACAGTGCTTGTGCCCACCACCCCGTACTCAGCTGCAATTGCACCCCTAGCCTCTTGGTGTGCCCTTAGCACACCCACTGCGAATGGCTGCCTTGACCACTCCCACCGCACCAGTCCAGACATGCTGCGTCCATGCCTGCACCCCCCAAAAAGCCGCTGCCTGACTCTTGCACACAGTTCCTTGGTGTGCTCAATATGTACTGAATACATGCGGGTTGAGAAAGACACCAAATGCTGGACCATTAGCCCCATGCGGCAGCACCACAGCCCTACTGCTTGCTCATCTACAGCTTAGCAGCAGCCAGACTTGCTCGCACCCACAGGCTTGCCCTCCCCAGGGCGGATGGTGCCGGGGCCGCCTGGCCGGGGGGGCATGGGCTGGCTTGCCATCCTGTTCTTGATCTCTGCTGCCATGGTCATGAAAGCCTGCTCCACATTCGTCGCGTTCTTGGCTGATGTCTCCAGGAAGGGGATGCCAATCTCATCGGCAAATGCCTGCGAGCGAGCAAGCAGGCAGGCGCGCAAGGGACCACGCATCAAGTGGCCATGTCTCATATGCATGGGTGCGGGTCGCGCAGCCATGCCCCATGCCTGAATCGCATGCCTGATGCCACACACTTCGATACAGTTCGCTTGCCTGCTGAAACACACCCCAAACAGACCCCTTCTCTATGGTTGCCTTCATGGACTTCACGACTGCCTTCCCCCTGTGATGCGGCTGACTGCATGCACACTGTCACGGGCTGCTATTCACGGCAGGGCACGCCCCACTCCTCAGGCATGCTGCACGCACCTTGGCGGTCTGGTAGTCCACCACCTTCTTGCTGGTCAGGTCGCTCTTGTTGCCCACAAGCAGCTTGTTCACGTTCTCATTAGCGTACCGGTCAATCTCGTTCAGCCACTGCTTGACGTTGTTGAACGACTCCTGGTCTGTCACGTCGTACACCACCTGCAGCAGTCAGGTGTGTGTCCACAATGGTCCAAGTCATGTGTGTGGCTCGTGCGGGACAGAGCAGCACCCAATACCAGCATCAACTCATGCACCATGGGCGTACCCAGATAGGCATCACGCCTGCATGCACGAGCTGCCAAGGACAGCTGTACAGCTGCTCCTCTGATGCAAATGAGATCAGGCCGTTGGATGTCGCATGCATTTACCCACGCCGGTGAGCACTGCACTCACAATGATGCCATGAGCGCCGCGGTAGTAGCTGCTGGTGATCGTCCTGAACCTCTCCTGGCCAGCAGTGTCCCACTGCGCGCACGCAGCAGCACATGTGTCCGTCAGGCTGACGCAACATGTGATCTGTCAGGACACAGTAAACCGTCAGATTCGACTTACAATCTGGAGCTTGATGACCTTGCCGTCCAGCTCGACGGTGCGAATTTTCTGAGAGGCGCGGGCATGGCGGGCACAGTCGCGTCAGTGCCCTTCCATCTGCTCATGGAACATGCCATGCCAGTGCCCATGCGCATCCCTGCCACATGCACCTCCTCCGGCCACAGCATGAACTCACGAAGTCTACGCCAATGGTGCTGATGTAGCTCTCGGTGTAGGTGTCGTCCTGTGTTGTGCGTCAGCACAGTGAAGCTAGATCAGCCATGAAGACTCTGAGAAGCTGTGAGGGATCCAAATGCAGCGCAGGCGGGGAGCACTCACCGCGAAACGCAGCAGCAGGCACGACTTGCCGACGCCTGAGTCTCCAATCAGCAGCAGCTGCGAGGACACACGTGCAGGGCCATTGTCAGAGCCTCAGCGACGAGCCAATTGTTGGATGCGAGGTGAGACTGGGCAAAGAACAACGTGAGCCACAACCCTGACGCTCACCTTGAACAGGTAGTCACTGCGTAGCCGAAGCATTACGAGCATGGGGGGGAGGAATAACTGGTTAGCGCGAGCTCGATAGTGATGCATCAGGTGCAGGCAGTGCTGCACTTACTATTCGGGGTTCATTCTTGCTGCCTGCCTCCCCTAGCACTGAAGTCTGGAGAGAAGCAGCTCCACCACCTGATGATATTATTATCGAGACAGTACCAATGTAACAAAGAAGAGCTTGGACAACAAGGCGTTCTCAAGTGATCGGTCAAGCAACAGAGTCAAATGCAAGCGGACCTTGATGAAGGTATTGGAAGGCGAACCACACACAGGATACGGCAGCAACATCAGCTTTGATGCCGAAAACCCTTGCGTCATGGAGCTGTGATTTTGGCCCTTGAGCTGCTGGCTCCTTTTTGAGAAGTTCTTTCTCAGAGTACGTTGAATGGTCTGCAGATGTGCCACTGCAAATCAGAAATACAGCAATGCTTGGCCAGCTACACGCAGTGATGAGCCTAGCTCAGCATCTTTTGAGTCTGGGAACAACACAACACGTCAGCCATCAGCTGGAGTACTATAAGAGACCCAAGGATTGTCCAAGTCCGATTCAAGCTGCAGTACAAAGCCACATCTGCTACAGAGTGTAGGTCACCAGGGGCATGCTCAGCGCTCCACTGCGCACGAATCCGCAGCGACATGACTGCAGGCTCAATGCCTGCCACGGCCGCGGCCCCGACCGCCTCGCCCGCCACGGCCGCCACGCCCACCACGCCCGCCCCGCCCGCCCCGACCGCCGCGGCCACCACGCCCGCCCCGACCACCCCGACTACCGCGGCCGCCGCGACTGCCGCGGCCACCGCCAGAGCCCTGGTTGGCTTGGAGGCGCTTGTAGTAATCCAGCTCCTCTTCGCCCTCCACCTTGCGCAGCACAGCGGCAAACGTCGCGATCGTGCGCTCGCCCTCAGCCTTGCCCTCAAACTCCGTGAGCGCAGTGGCCGCGAGCTCGGGGCTACCAAAGCGCAGGAACCCACTCTTCTTGTCCTGCGAAAAGCACACGCGCGCACATGGGGAAAGGAGCGTAAGCACGATCTCGCAACTTGTGAACACAGCTGCATTCAGCCGTCAGCCACGCGCAGCTCCGTTGCCACACTACTACCAGTTCTCGCAGGGCAGTTGAACGCACAGTGTGTACCTGCATGATCTACCATACGTGCCAGTGCCCACGTCGCCTCACCTCGTTCAGCTCCACATACTTGCACTTGTCACGGCCGCCAAAGCTGTCACCAATGACACGTGGGCCCAGCGTCTCAGGCACCTCGCCCTCCAGCGCAAAGTGCAGCAGTGAGCCTGCGCAAAAGTCGATAAGTGACATAATGTACGCACATCTGTGAGCGACTGATCCGGTGTAATAAGCTACCCTAGAGGACAACTTCCCTGATGACTGAAGCCACAGTTGGCTGCCACTTCATGCTGCTTTGGAAGCGACATGAGCTCTGGCAATGACTGCATGCATGCACGCAGCATGCGTGCCAGGCCGTACCTGGTGTGTACTTGGGCTCAGGCGCCTTGCCCGGCTCTGCCTCGTCCTCGTCCTCCTCCATCTCATCACCCTCGTCCTCCTCGCCCTCCGCCTCCTCGCCCTCGGCACCCTCTGCGGCCTCCTCCTTTGGTTTCTTGGCTTCGGGCTTGGCGCTGCCCTGCTCGCGCTCCTCGCCCTCGCGCCCGCGCTTGCTGCGCGTCGCAGGCGCAGGCGCAGCCGCGGGCGTGCTGGGCTTCTTGGCTGCCGCCGCCGCCTGCGGGCACCAGCACATAGTGACAACAGCATTGTCAAGTAAAGAATAGCGCTGTACAGACTACAGAGCAGCAGGAGATGCCAGTGCGGCATGCAGAAGACAACACCCCAGCCTTGCATCCGAGCTCCTGTTGCTGCACTCCGCTGGCGTGCCAAGCTGTTACCGCCGCACGCAACATGCAGCAGCAGCGCACCTCAGCCACTGCCTGGCGGCCCTCCACCACGTCACTGCCTGCCTTGCCGCCCACGCCATCAGACAGCTCACAGTTGGAGTCATCCTCGAGGTACGGCTGCTGCGCGCACACAGCAGCAGTGCAGCACCAGCCACACACACGTGGTCATATGCCAGCCTCAGACAGACGGGCACATGCACCTGCACTGCAGCAGCACATTCAAGCCTGTTCATAGTAAACCAGGTCAACCCAGGTGCCCTCAGCGCCTCAGCGCGCACCTTGGCAGCCGCGCGTGCCTTGCGCTCCTCCTTCTTGCGCGCCACATAGTCCACCTTCATCTCCAGGTGCAGCGGAGCGCCTGCATACTCGAGTTTCTCACCCAGCACCTGCACCCAGCCAGACAGATAGGCAATCAGTCAGACGGACGCATGGCCAGGCAGGCAACTACATAGGCAGGCCAGGTGGGTGCAGGTGCAGAGCACCAACAACGCTTCTGTTAAACCTTCCAAAGCACAGCCATGCATGAGAGATCAGCCAGCATGCATGTCGCTATCGCTGCCGCTGTGGCACGCCCACAGCACCCTCCAACTGCATGCCAAGGTGGCTGGGAGCCAGCAGGAGCCCAGCAGCACCCACCTTCTTGGCAGTGTCCACATCGGCAAACTCTACAAACACGGAGCCCTTGAACTGCTTAGAGCCCAGATGGCGGCGGAAGCGCACGGCGTTCACCGGGCCCACAGTGCCAAAGAACTCGGACAACTGCATTAGCAGGGGAATGGGGGGAATGGCAAGGGCACCTTGCTGTCAATCCCTCTATCGCGCATGCCGGGCACACACGCTCACATTGCGATAAGCAATACAACGAGGCCAGCAACAGCAACCAGCTGCTGTTTGCAATACAACAGGGTGTCTCAATAGACGAGGCGGCTGGGAAACTGCTGAGCACATGGTTGCGTTGTCATAATGTCATGCGCCCCAAGGCCCCCACCTTGTCAATGTCTGCGTCCAGGGGGAAGGGGCGCACGTACAGGCTGCGAGCGTCCACCTCTGCGCTCACCACCTCCTCATTAGCCAGCGGCTGCAAGCACGCATCAGGTGCACGGACCCACGCTGGCGTTACAGTGGTGGGCCTGTCTTAGCACTGCACCAGCGTGTAACAAGTCTTAGACGATGCAACGACCTCCTTGTGGCCATACTGGTGGCCAGCTGCTGCCCCATCTCAGGCACTTGTGCATACGCTGCTGCTCGCAAGCTGCAGGGTTCCTGGCGCTTGCACCACGCTGCCACATGCCCCCTGCTAGGCTGGCACAGCGGGCCATGCTTGTGCCATACACTCCCTCCCAGCATGTTCCCGCTCGCATGTGACTCACTGCCTTGCGGCGGATACGCTTGCCCTCGGCGTCAACCTCGAGCGCCGTGGACTTTTCCTTGATCAGGTCAGCCACAGCTGCCACCACGTCAGCAGGCACCTCGGCAGGCACTGACGAGGTCAGCTGCACAGCAAGCCGGCACGCACAAGCAAGCGTCTGTACGTTGAGCTGCAGCCCGAGCCAGAGGTGCGTGCGGCATCATGGGGCAGCAGGGGGAGCAGTAGGCAGGGCAGTGGCAGGCCTGTGGAACCCCAGCGCTCTACAAGCACCGGGCTGCAGTTGGTGGCAGCCATGATGTGGGCATGGTTCCGACCTTCAGGATTTCACGCATACGCGCGAAGGCGATGATGATGTTGAGGTCGACATCTGCATGCATTCAGAGGATCAGGCCACGTCCAGCGTTGAGCCTTGTGTACGGTCTCCGGGCCGTGTGCTGTGGTACAGCAGCTGCTTGTGTCTGCACTCATGCTTGCAGCCACCAGCTGCAGCTTGAGCCGTTCACAGCATGCGGATGGTGGGCATGGCTTGCGGCACAATCCTGCATGCATCATGCAAGTTGCATGCCCACGGGGCAGCCATGGCCCGTGCCACTCACAGCCCGCAGAGTCCTCCGCAACCTTGTTCTTCAGGAAGCGGTCCTTGGGCAAGTTGCTATCACTGAAGTAAAACTCGACCTGGAACGCAGCACGGACACCATCCCTGAGCTGCTGCCGGCGTTCTCATCGCGCTGCCAACAGTGTGTATGCTGGTAGTTCAAGCACAACCGCCAATGAACGCCAACTCTCGTTGATCAACATGGTCGCGGCGGCAGACTGGGGTTTCAATGCAGCCAGCACAGCTAATCACCTGCTTAATGAGCTTGGCTTTGAGCTCATCCGTGAGGGCTGACGCCATCTTGATCAGCGTTTCGGCTGCAAAGCTAATAAAGCAAGGACCTGTCTATGTTATGAGACCCCTAGCAGCAAAAGATGGGCTTTGAATGTGCAGCGGCTGTGCCAGGCCACCAAGGTCATGCGTCAATTGTGCGTACTGCCTGGTGGTACTGCTGGCTGCACGAAGCTGCGCTGAATGCATGGAGCTGGCATCTGAAATGGACACCGCAAGCGATGTTGATGAACCATTTTCTTCTGGACTCTCTTCATTTGCCTCCATGGTTGCTGCCCCGATTGCAGGGGTATGCTCCAGATTCATCATCTGTGGGTGCTATCATGGTTAGCATAAGTCACTATCTGCACGGTCAATCATGAAGGTGCATTGGGCCCTCGGCTGTCTTGTCATGCATCTGCGAGCCCAGCATGCACTTGCGCCCATGCTGTTCATGCAAGCAGACCCAGGGGAGACGGTCAAAGCACGCCTGCAAGTGCAGGGAGAGCTGGGCAACATCCGTCCCTACCGCAGCACACTTGATGCCATCATACAGGTGAGGATGCCTTGCCACCCTCCCCGCTTTTGAACGATGACAAGGCACAGGAAAGCCATCCTCACGCTGTTTGTGCACCAAGCAATGCGCCTTGACGCCTGCTTGCACACTGCAGATTGCTCGAAGAGAAGGGCTGAGAGGATTTTACCGGGGCTTCCCAGCAGTGGCCGTACGTGTTGATCATGCGATTGTATGACCACACCTGACCCTGTTGCTCAACTGCATGCTTGTGTGCTCACTCCTGCCATAACAGGTTGGCAACGTCCCAGCAAACATGGCCTACTTTGGGGGCTATGAGTTGGGCCGCTCACTAATCCCACGTAGGTGGCCTGCTGGAAATTCACGGCCCACTGCATGTTCAGCCGTGCACACCTGCTGCTCCGCAACATGTCACCTGAAGCCCAGCATACCAACTATGCTGATCATGAGTTTCATGACTGCAACCTGCAGCTGACTCAGGTATGGTTGGAGACATGGCAGTGGGTGCAGTGGCTCAGCTCACAGGTGGCCTGCTCTTCACGCCGATTGACATCGTGAAGGAACGCATGCAGGTACCGTCTGAGACTATCAGAAGTCGCCTCATGGCTCCTTCAACATGTGCTGTCTTGGACGCCCGCGCACTCAGCTGCCTGCTCCAGACCCTAAAAACAGTGTATCAAACACATGTATCTCCATCCACTGTTGAGCTTGGGTATGAGCTGTAACAGCTGCTGCTGCACACCTGGTTCAGGTGCAAGGCATTCTGGGCAGCCGATTCAACTACAGGGGCTCATGGCACGTGCTGCGTTCCCTTGTTGCCGATGGTGGCTTGCTGGGGCTCTTCAAAGGCTACTGGGTGAGGCATGCTAGCACGTTTCTTGATTTGCTGCAACATGTCCCTGCACTGGAGAAGGCTTGCTGCGCTACTACTGGGCCATGTGAAAGCAATGTGTGCTGTGCATTTGTGCATGGGTCCCTGGACGCTGCGATTGTTGAACTGTGTGCCCAACTCACACAGGCCACCAATGCAGTCTGGATCCCCTGGAGCATCCTGTACATCTCACTGTATGAGCAATCCAAGCGCACAGCAGGCAGCTGGTTAGCGGGGAGAGATCGCCCACAGCAGCCGTCGTCCCCCCCATCATCAACGCAGTTGGTCAATCAGACAGTGGCCTCTGTTTCTGAAGTCTTGGTCATGGAGGTGCCAGAAGCCGGGAACTCATCAGGCAGGCTAAATGTCACTGGGGATGCACAAGCCAGTGCTGTTTCGACCGTCCAACCCGAGGCTGCATCAGGCGAAGCAGGGTCAGCGGGAGAACAAGGGGTCACTGAGGTTCCGGCATTAGGTGCAGAGCAGCTGCTGCCTCCATGGGTGGTGGGGCTGTGCTCTGCAGGCTCGGCCAGTGTAGCCGCCGTCCTGACACACCCAATGGACGTTGTCAAAACACGGCTGCAGGTGCGCGACCAGCCAGCCCCACAAACTGCATTTAATCTCCGCTGATGACGATGCTTGCAAGCTGCGCCAAGCTGGGCATCAGCTGACGGGAGCGCATGCCGCCCTGAACTTGTGGCACAGGTCATGAGCACTGGCGCAGACAGGCTCACATCGCTGGCGGTGGCCCGGATGGCGCTGCAGCGCGAAGGGCCAAAGGTGGGTAAACGGGGGGGGGGGGTTCTCTGTGGAGCTATTGGGTTGGGTGCTTGACTGTTATGGGCTGCTGACTGGCAAAGAGCTGGCATTGGCCGCAACGATGTTAGCAGCGTAGCTGTTGCAGGGTCTCCGATCAGCCAGGAACCTGGCAGCGCCCTGCCCTGCCTTGTGCAGGTGTTCATGACCGGTGCCCTGGCGCGAATCATGACGCTCGCACCAGGTGATGCAAACAGCTTGCAACCTTTCACAATGCATTGCCTAGGATCCAGCCTGCCCGAAATCTGCTCCATTGCAATAATCTGGGCTCTCTGGTATCAGCCAGGACCCTGAGCTTACAGACCGAGCTGGATTGCTGGCGATGCAAGCCATGCCTGTTGTGTTGGCAAGCCTGTACTACAGCCTGCTGCATTTTTTTGATTACAAACACAAGCGCAACTGTGCCCGTCCGTGCAGGTTCTGCTCTCTCATGGATGATATACGAGCCGGTCAAGCAGGCGCTGGAGCAGCGGCTGGGGTAGCGGAAGCTCATATACGCCGTGCTAGTAACAGTTTGAAGCCAAAGACTCCAGCCTTAAACCCATGCCCCGCAGGCAAGGACAGCAACCGACATCCTGAGTGATGCATGGTGGCAACAGACATATGGAAGGCTGATGCAGTCACAGCAATCACGTGGTTGCCACAGGCGGGTCAGCCACAAACACCACCTTGCATGCACAAGACTGCAGGTGGCTCATGCTCTGCGCGATTGCCTCGCAGCATGCCACGCCACGCTCGTCAGTCACACCAGCACACCACCTGTACGGCGTGCACGCACAAGATGGAAAGTGCATGACACATTGATGGCACATGTCGTGGGGTTTTGGCGTCCAGTAACCAGTGTTGGCTCGCCATGTCACATCAAATAAGCAAAGGTGGATAGCCTGAGAGTGTAAAGGCAAGCGTGGGGTCAGGCGATAGCTGGCGCAAATCATTCCAGCCTGCAGCTGGAGCAATATGAGCATAGTTACATCCACGATCGCTTGGATATGCCAATGGACATAGGAGGCAAAAACAGAGGACGATACGCTGCTGCACACATGCAGAACTTGAAATTGAACCATGGTTCCCAGCAACTGCTGGGAGGCTCATGCACCCATGAGGTGTGTGGCTAAACCACCCAACGCACACGCACACGCACCGTACGTCCAGTTGGCGCATACGTGGCAGCCCTGCCAGCCGGAACATGGCTTGCTCTGTGACGCCGGGGGCGCGGTGCAGTGTGACGCTCTGCAGCCGCTTGCCTGCTTCTGCTGAGTCCTGCAGCGCCTGCAGCAGGGCAGGGCCCCAGCCACCTGTGCGCTGCATGGCAGACATGCGCGCACCCAGCCGCTGGCCCCACCCCGCGCCTGCTGTCTGCGGCCTGCACGTGGCACGCTGCGCCCAGCGGCCAGCAGCGGCTGCTGCAGCAGCTGCTGCTGTACTGCTGTACTGCTTGACGGGCGAGCCTGGCTCGCGGTAGTCATCTGGGTTGTACTGCCGGATCGGAGTGTGTGGGTACCGCCCACTACTGCCGCCCACTTCAAAGCCAGGTTCATACAGCCCCCGCTCGTCAAAGAAACCCGCTTGCCACTTGCGGCTGGGCTCTGGCTCCGAGGCCCCATGCTGCCCATGCTCACGCCAACCCCAGTTGCTCCTCTGTGCGGCACGCAGCGCATGGCCTGGAGAGCACCAGCGCTGGAGCTGGCCCCATGCTGGTGTGCTGCCGTGCGCCCGCGTGGCCTTCCATGCGCCATTGGCATCTTCATAAGGCATCTCAGGTCTCCTTGCATTCCCAGCGGCCCTACCTGATGCTGCAAGCTGCCAACCTTCCAGCTCAGTGTCTTCTGCCACCGCCTCGACATCCTCAACCGCCTCATCTTCAATGAGCGCTGGCAGTGGGGTACTGCACGCAGAGGCTCCGCCCAGGTCCTCTACCATGCTCGTATCACCCCGTGACAGCTCCTCTTCACAATCCATGCGGTCCCGCCGCAGTTCAGAGCCCTGTGCCTGCAGCTGCCCACCCTCAGCACGCTGCCCACCTGCCCCGGGCTGCACCTGTAGCTCCTCAGCTGCACCTGCCTCTCCCCGCATCCCCTCTGCAGCTTTCAAAGGGCCCAGGTTCCCTGCAGGCTCGATACTCTGCCGCGGCTTGGACCCTCGGAGGCCCAGGGTGGTGGGGGACTGTATGGGCGTGCAGGGCTTGGCGGTCCTGACCCAGCTGCCTGCCTGGTCACACCGTTGCCTTGCTTTGCAGGAGCCAGCCACTTCCAGCTCCCCCAGCCCTCCTGTTGTGGCCTGCAGGCCTGCCTGAGCTACGCGCCTCTGTTCCTCATCTCCAAACCCATCGGCATGGCTCAACACATCTGATGCAGTGGCACCTGCTGCCATGGGGCCGGCCCCCCGCCGGGGCTGGGGCCCAAGGGTGATGCCACCAATCCAAACGCCCACAGAGTGCTCCAAATCGCTCTCCACATGGTCATGCTGCTGCTCAGCCATGGGAGCATCTCCACCCCCTGCTGCTGGACCGCCTGTGCCTGCTGGCCCACTTTCCCAGCATGCCGCATCAGCCCATGCCTGCTGTGCAGCCACGTGGGGGTCCACACTCGGGGTGCCCCTGCCAGCAGCAGCTGCAGGCCAGCAAGTAACCCCAGCCCCCACATCAGGAGCACCATCCTCCCACCCATCCTGCTTGCAGTTGGGGGAGTGCTGCTCGTTACAAAACTCCCCGATCCAATCCACAGCCGAGCCGCCTTGTGCTGCATCCCCATCGCCATGTGCCTCCAAGCCGTCCTGGCCTGCCTGCGGCCGCTGCCACAGCGCGACTGGGGCAGCAGAGGGCATCACAGACTGTGTGTCCTGGTCGTCCCAATCTTTGGCACCCAGCTGCAGAGGTGCATGCAGAGGTGATGTGAGCGCCTCAGCTGCCAATAACATTGGGCGAGGGGACATGGTCGCCAGAGGCTGTTGGGGGGCTGGGGTGGGCGCTTGGGGCACTGGGCAGCTGCCCACGGCGCACCTGACATCCAGCATCTGCAGACTGTTAAGCAGCTGACTATGGCGCCACGTCTTGCTAACAGCTGTGTGCCAGTGTGGGGGTATGCCCCACATGCGCAGGCGCTCTAGCCCAGAGAACGCTGCCACATATTGAAGGACAGTGGATGGTGTGTCAGGTGTCACCTCGTAGAGGGAGAGGCTGAGGAGAGGCAGGCCACCAGGCCCCAGGCGAGCCGGGCTGACAGCTGGGGATTTGCTCCACAAGAGGGCCGGCAGGATGGCCATCAAGGAAGGGCCTGGGACACCTGTGAGGCTCAAGTGCTGCAGGGCTTGAAAGAAAGGGGCACCAGCGCTGTCACAAACATTGACCGTGCCACCACCTGCTCCCACACTGCTGCCATCCAGTCTTATCAAGGGTCCAGCAAGCCCACCAGCCTGCTTCTGGGCAGCTGCCAGCCCCTGTGCCAGTGTGTCTGCAGTGCACCGCTGGAAGCTGGGGCGTGCTAACTGTACGTGGGTGAGGTGCAGCGTGTGCAGGTGCGGCAGGGCTGCAACCGCCAGCCACACATTAGATGCGATCTGCAGCTTGGAGCCCAGCTGCATGCTTGCTGCAGAGAGCTGCAGACATCGCAGGGCTGTGCAGCGGCTGAGGGCAGCCAGGCTGGTGGGCTCAGGGAGGGAAGCGGGGGAGATCTGGAGGCTGGTGAGGCCCCGCAGTGACGGTGCAGATGAGAGAATGACGTCAAAAATTGCACAGGGTGGGTGCTGGGGCTGCGCCGGGGCTGGCACGGGCTGATGCAGGGCTGCTTGATCTGCATGGGCACTAGAATGTGACTTGCCACTGCTGGCTGCTGGCATGCGGCCAGCTGCAGCCAGCAGGGTGGCCACAGCCAACACTGGCACTGGCCCAGGGCCCCGGCGCCTGGCCCTGCCACCCCTGTTCCTGTTCAGCGCACTTCCCTTCTGCCCACGCTTGGGGAGACTGGGCAACAGCCCTTCCCTTGGCACTGCTGGGCACAGGGATGCATCCAGTCCTCGTGGAGCAGCAGGTGCTGGCACACCTGTTGCGGGTGCTGGAGAAGCTTGATAAGTGTGAGGGATGGGCTTACAGAGGACCTCCAGGCTGGTCAGGCTGGTCAGACTTGAGAAGCATGAGCAAAGGATGCTGTGCGCCTCGCCTCTCACTTGACTGTCACTGAGCAGCTCGTCGCAGGTGCTGGACGGCTGCAGGCCGTGTATCTGCAGCCGCACCAGGCTCACCTGGGTTGCACATGATTGGCATGAACCGTGACGATGTGTGCACTGGGCTGGGCTCTGGTTGGCTCAACTAAGTGTTGGCGGGCAAAGCAGACCATGGCGCAGTCAGGCCCCAGCATGCAGACATATGTTTGATAACAATGATCAGCCATCTGACAAGCCGGCCCATGTTCTTACATGTAGTACAGAACATCACGGGACAAGACTCATGGAATGGAGGCTGCCCTGAAGTCCTGAAGCGGACACGCTAGTGGCATGGAGGCACTGTCAATAGTAATGACAGCCCAGGCGCACCAGATGTGAGATGTTGGCCAGCGAGTGAGGGGTCAGGCGTGCGCAGTCAGTGAGGCAGAGGGAGGTGAGACTGGCCGGCAGCTGGGACATCAGCCATGCCGGGGGTGTCAAGGACATGCGGCGCACGGAGGGTGGGAAGTGCGAAGCTGAACGGTCCAGGGAGGGGGCGATGAACCCCTGGAAGGCCGCGGAAACAGCGCCTGCCCGGGCGATGTCCATGGGCAGTGTCAGGTCTCGCAGGCCCCTGCGTGCAGGGCCAGCAGGGATTGGTAAGATCGGAAGTATTGTTTTAAGGTAGGACGGTTGATCAAACCCATGCTGGAGGCATAAACACAAGGCTGGAGACAGCTGGAGAATTGCGCTCTGAACAGGGGGCGGTGTCAGTGCCGCAGAATCCCCTCTCCAAAGCAGGGCCATCAATACATGTAGCGCGTGCACACATCAGCAAAAGAAGGAACATGCGTACACCCACGTGAGGGATGCAAACAGCTTGGTGGCTGCGCGGTCAGAGAGGGGCGACACGTTGCAGAGCTGCAAGCTGCGCAACTCCTTGCACGCCCCATGAGCTGCCAGTACCTCCAGCACCTGTATGCGCCCATGCACAGCGGTCAAGGCACAAGCACATCACATCATGCCTTGACTTGATGAAAGCTCGTGCCTACAAGCCCCCAGCTGCAGGCGAGCTATGCTGTCTGTTGCTGGAGGTGCCAGGCCACCATGGTTTCGTTCGCCTCACCAGGTCAGCAGCCCCTTCGGCTTGGACATCACCACCGCCAGAGCTGCATCCCCTGCAGGGCTCTCCCACCAGCACAAGGCCTCCCAGGCCTGGGTCATCCAGCAGCTGATTGCAGAGTGTCTCTGTGCCCTGTTCCGGTGGGCACAGGACCTATGCAGGTGTGCAAAGGCAACAAAGATATCATGGCATGCACAGCATGGCTGACATGGCTGGGGGTTTGACAAGGAGCATACGCGCACCGTAATCGACCTGAACCTCGACTGTGTAGACAGTGTAGGAGTCAAGCTGGCATTGGCGTGAGCGTTCAGAGCTGACAGTGCCGAAGAGAGTGCCGCATCGGTAATTCTCGCATCTGATGTCCTGAATATCGCACGTGCCAGTGCTTGCTTTACAGCGTCCAGCATGGAGGCACCCGAGGCACCCAGCTCCTGCTTGTCAGGAGCTGGCATCTTGTATCATGGACGTAAACATATACAACAAGGACCACCGAAGGCATGATCGCAAGAATGATCTGACGAGGGTTCTCAATAGGGTTTAGCGTCAGCTTCATGAAAAGGCTTGCCGCACACATACACGGCTGCTAGGCGTGCACCCACAGACTCGGAACATGAATTTTCCATGTGGCCCCCTTCTGTGCCTCCTGCTCGCGCTGCTGGCAGCGGGCAGCGTGCGCGCGGCCGACACCACTGTGTCTGGAGGCTATGACGCAGGCCTGGCCCTCATTAACCAGGTGCAATGCAGGGGGTGGCTCTGCATTCCTGTACCCAGGCGTTGATCATCTTGCCTGTGGGGGACCTTGCTGATCAAGGTCCTACATCAACAGCTTGAGCTCCCTGCATCGCTTCAGGGGCCTGTGCGCTGCATGCACAATCTGCACGTACAGAACGTAGCCAACATCGGCATCACCCAGTCCGTCAATCTGGAGTCCTTTGGGCCTGTGCTTCAGTCGATGACGTCCAAAGGCGCGCGCCCCTTCACCATCCGCAGGTCTGTGCCTCGGCACCCCTTGACTTGTCAGCCCTCTTGTTTGCCTATAGCTCATATTCAGCCTATCATCCAGGACATGGCAGGTCTGGTGGTGGTGGGTGGGCAGTGGGGATTCAGGGGTGTAATCATTACAAGAGGGGCGCGGCGGGTCATCTATCGCCGGTCCTGCTGCACGTTGGCTGTCCGCTGCAGGAGCGTCACCTTCTACAACGCTGGATCAGGCCAAGTGACCCTGGACCTGGCCTTCCTGCCTGGCTTGGCTTCGCTTGCATCCGGGGTGCGGGGCGCTCAAGGGTGTGTGGCATGTGACGAGGCGCCCAGTCGGGCTGTTCCACCAGATCACATGACCAGATCAGATCCGTTGCCCTGATGACTTGCAGGTTGATCGCTGCCGCATTTGATGCGTGGGCAACATTCGCCTTGAATTGTTGAAACATGACTACATAACCTACTCAATCCTGTGGCCCTCCTCTTCTGCCCTTGGTGTTTGGACCAGGTGACTGTGACGTTCAGAGGGCTGACCTTGAAGCGTGCGGCTGGCAACCTGCCCACCGCGCTGTTCAGGAACAGCCCCGGTGCCTTCGTGGTCCTAGACAACTGCGAGATCAACGTCCTGGTACGTTTAACCAGAGTTGACCAATGCCTGACGGGAGGGGACAAACCTGCGACCTGCATGCTGACAGTGCATGGTGGCACTGCTTGCTGAGTTCCTTGAATCGTTGCTTGGTTGCACACTTGGTATTTATACACGACTGGTTGCACACCTGATGTACTACTAATGCAGCACACTTGTCGTCAATCTTGCATGCAGGCCTGCGCCCCCACCGTCTTCTCCCAGCAGTTCTTCACCACCTTCAGCTCCCGCCCAGGTGGCGGTCAGAACCAGGCCACGTCCACCCCCGGCACCTCCACCTTCCAATTGGTGGACGTGCGCACACTGCCCCCGGCCACGCCTCCTGACCTGGGCGGGTGCGTGCATCTCTCGCCACGGCTGTCAGTTGCTGTCTTGTGGGCGCACTAATAATGCAACCCTTGCTGCTGGCACTTGGTGCTGCTGCCGTGTCTGCTGCGCGGTGCACTGGGCATCTTGATTCGCTACATACATCACGTGCAATCAACACGCCGGGCCCCTCCCTTGACATTGCCGGCTGCCAGCCGAGGCCGTAACTCACGAAGCGTAACTTGTGCTTTCAGTCGTGCCGATGCATATGCCTTTGGCATGTGGCTGCAGCTACACCATCACCTACACCAACACCAAGTTCACGTGTGACAATGAGCTACCTGTCTCTGCTGTCGCCAGCGGCTGCCCCGAGCTCACATCCAACCCTCCAGGCACCCTGACACGCACCTGCGTCCAGGCAACCATTCAAGCGATCTACCAGGCCCAGTGCCCCAACCCTGCATGCATCAACTTTTGCCGCGCTGGCTGCAGCCGCCGCCGCCGCAGGGCACTGAGTGCTTGATGGCCTGTTACGTGATCATTTTCAATGATCTGTGTGGTTCTGTACGTAGATGTCACTGTTTTGGCATCTGAACAGCATCATTTTTTTACATATGACCACACATCATAGCATGTGGTAAGGACCTGGGGACCAATGGAAGGCGATGAATAGGTGGAGAGCAGGGTACGTGTCTGCCAAGTAGCAGTTGTCCTGCCCCATTGCATTGTTGGACCAGACCATTAGCTTGAATACCGTTAGCCTTGGTCACCCGCATCTGACTGATGGCTGCAGCAAACAGCTGTAAATTGATTCCATCCAGGCTGCCCTCGGACATTAACAGCTGCTGCTGACTGCTGCTGGCATCGACTGCACCACGTGTAGATATCTTATCTTTGATGCAGTAGTCAGTGAACAGAACAGTGTTGCCATCCGTGGCGCGGGCAGCTTTCTCAGATGTGCTGGGCAATCACAGGAGGCCAATGTAGTTGGAAAGGGCCGCCTTGTTTGCGTACTCACCGTCTGGTCCCTCCTTCACGGGCTGGCCGTACGCCTGAGAAATGAGGCGCACACAGCACATGACAGGAAAGGGTGGTGGTGTGTGTGGGGGGAGACATGTCCATGGCATGGGCAGTGCATTGGCGTGCGTGGCCGATCTGCCATCTGCTCCTTGCACATCACCTTTCCCTGCATCACGCACGCATGCACACACGTATACAGGGAGCATGGCAACCATATTGTCGTTAGCCATGGCCTGATGCAGATGGTGGTGGGCTAATGGCAGCATGTCCAACTCAGTAAGCGTGCATGCCTGCCAAAAGCAGCTGCAGTGTCGCCTGCGTAAGGAGCATGCGCTGTGCTTGCGCCATGCCAGGTGTACACCTACCCGTAGTCAGACATGCTGCCACCAGCCCACCACCACCTGCATCAGGGCATGGCTGATGCAAATCTGGTTGCCATGCTCCCTGCAGTCTGATGGCGCAACCAGACTTCACAATTATATACCAAGCCCTCGGCACGTTTTCAGTGCACACAAGCCGCCTGAACAACCTGCAGCTGCCCACTCTGTCGGTGCGGCTGCGGCAAGTGCAGCAGCTGGCTGCGCAAGCACCTGGGCTGGCGGCAGCACAGCACGTGCAGGCCGCCCTGTGCCCTATCCACACATTGCTGTGCTGGTAGCTGTGCTGGTGGCTGTGTTGCTGAGAGCCAGCAGCAATGGCCCCTTGGCTGAGCCGTCCGCGCCTGTGAGCAGCCGTCACTTCCCAACTGGCTGAGGACGGCCCCATGCAGCTGCCGCTTGTGCATGCAGTGGATGCACTGGATGGCATGCAGTGCACACAGGCCGCCGCCCACCAAGGTCGGCGCTGGCTCGTGCCTGAGCATGGAGCCAGGCATGGAACGGCCTGGGCATGCTCAGGGCAACAGCAAACCAGGAGACCTGTAAACGTTTCCTGCCGCCTGCTCCTTGGAGTGGCCTTCCATGCAGCCCAGGTGTGCAGGTGCGTGCACCCACCTGGAATTAATTTGTTGTAATCGTCCTTTGGTGTGGTAGTGCCTGCCCTGGTGTGACAGCATGATTTACTTACATGTCATGTGGGTCACGCTGGCCCCTGTGACCCAGTGTGTGGCCATCGCAACCCCTGCCCATTGCAGGCCCCAGCCCCCGCTGCTGCGCTAGGCGTTGATAGGTTCATGGGGTCGCAGGAGGGGCCTGCAATGACGCGCACATTACCAGCGGTGCTCCCCGCGCTGGCTGCCAGTGAAGATGTACCCTGCAAGCGTGCTGCTGCAAGCTGCTGCCCATCACGGCTGTGCTGCCATTGGCGAGTGTCCAGGCCCCTGGCCTAGGCAGCCTCAGCAGCAGGCCGCGGCTGCTGGACATTCGGCTTGCAAGCTAGGAGCCATGCACAGCGATGACCAGCAGCTGCTGCTGCTGCTGCTGCACAGCAGCAGCAGCAGCAGGCGATGACGCTGGCCCACTTGCACCCAGCTGTGCTGCTGAGCTGGGCACCAGTAGGTGCTGCAACGAAGGGCTGAACCGTTGTCTGCGGTGCGCAAAGTGCTGCCGCTGACCAGGACAGCACGCGCGAGGGCAGATGTCCTGGGTCAGCCTTGCATCACCAGCAGGCAGAGCTTACCCCCATCACCATCGCATTGTTGGGCATTAAGCAGGTTCCTCGTTCATAATTGCACTCTTGCAGCTGCCAAGCTATTGTTGAATATGAAAAAAGACTAGTCTGGCCTGAGTTTGATTTGCTCGCTAGTCGCAGTTGCAGACATCGACATCATCCTTGCTGAGACAGCTGCCAAGCAAGCTGCAGGTTACGTGTATCTGTTCAGAAGGGCTGTAACTGTTTAAAGGACAGATTAAAGTACGCCCACCCATCAGCCCTTCCGCTCAAACTGTGACAGACTGACACTGTGAGCGAGCATCGCATGCCGATGCACCACGTGCGCTGCCTGCATCCTAAATGTCTGCTCAGTGTGACGTTAGCCCCAGACGTTGACCCTTCCTTTCCTCCCTTGTTCACTGCTTGCTGGATGATGCAGCCTGTGCGGCTGCCTGCTCCGCTTGCCTGCATGCACCAGCAGCGGCATGCACACAGCTTGAGCACTTGGGCATAAAACCAGCTGGCGTATCTTGGCACTCAGGTTGTACATGCCAAGATTGCAATCTGCATTGGAAAGCTGTATGATAACCCCAGGAAGCCGCAACAGGTGAGCACGTACAGGCCAACCCAATCGCAATTCATCAATGAGCATCTGGCAGCAGTATTGCCTTACCGCCTGTACGCTTCCATGTCCGACATGAGCTGCGGCACCACCATTGCAGGGTCAAAGCCCAGCAGCTCGGCCGCCAATGCTGCAGCCTCGGGGTACAGCTGGCCCAGCAGGTAGAAGGCACGCTTCCGCTCCTCCACGCCAAACGTACCCTGCACGGGTTCAAGTGACACGCACGTCATGCGAGTACATCGCGAGCCCCCCTTGGTCAGTTCTTCCACGGTCCAAGGCCGGAGAGTGCAGAGCTCTACTGCTGCAAAAACGGCATGGCATGAGTGCAGTGCTCAGCGCCCAGCCACTCGTTCTGCGCCCGTCGCCTCACTCTGCACACAGCCGCCATCCAGCCGCTCAGCCACGTCATCAACTCACCTGCAGAGACTCAGCTATGAGTGCAACCTCCTTGGAGCCCGGCAGCAGCACCGGCATCTTCTCCAGCAGTGATGACAGCCGGATGAGGCTCATAACCGCGAACGTCTCGCCCTGCCGCACCGCGCCCTCCGCCACCTCCCGTGCATCCTCCTTCACGCCTGCCAACGCCTGCGGCCGGGGAGCAGCCAACCACTGCCCTGCTTCAAGCCTGGAACCACGTTGTACCCTTGACACTACAGACCAGCATGTGCAGTCATGTGGTGCAAACAGCTGCAGCGCCTGCTTGGCATCGAGGACCGGAGCTGCCTCCCGCAAAGTCTCACGCGATGCGGGTCACTAGCAGATCCCTGCATGCCGATCAGCAGCTGCACACCGCCAACATCTTCGCCACGGCCCCTTCCCAGCCGCCCAATCAACCCAATCAACACCCAGCAGCCGCACGCACGCATCCGTCCAGGACTCACATCCACCAGGCGCGCACGTGCCGCGGTTGCCGCCTGTGCTGCGACCACTGCCACAGCCTTGTCCTCAGGCACCCCAAGGTCCACAGCCAGCGCTGACAGGAAGCGCGTGGGGCTGGCGTCCCCTGTATCCAACGCTGCCTCTGCGGGGTCTACGCTGGCCGCAACAGCGGCGTCCACGGCGGCACGGAAAATCGCATCGCGCGATCCCACGGTGCGCGGCTTCACCGTTACACCACCCTCCTGCGCTCGTGGACGGCACGGCAGTGGGGCCAGGCAACCGTGTTAACAGCAGAGCGGTGTATGGGCAGAGAGCTGCAGTGCCTCAGCACATGCGGTCTGCTCGTAAGGCCCTGCATTTCTTCTTGTGGAGCTTAAAACATGGAGCAGGTGCCTGC
The DNA here is from genome assembly GCA_001662365.1 of Chlamydomonas applanata. Taxonomy (NCBI): domain Eukaryota; kingdom Viridiplantae; phylum Chlorophyta; class Chlorophyceae; order Chlamydomonadales; family Chlamydomonadaceae; genus Chlamydomonas; species Chlamydomonas applanata. Next base: position 151,055 of record BDCZ01000102.1, read on the forward strand.
TTCTTCTACCAGGATTAACAGACAACCTTGGAAGGCGATGGGGTTGGGAGATGGGCGCTGCCCCAGAGCAGGATTGTGGGGGAGGCAGCTGGCTCTGGGGCACCCTTCACCCATCCCCTCCTCCCCCCTGCCCGCACGCCCATCCCCGCACACCCGCACAGTGAATGCGTCCGCGCACCTGGCAGATCTCGCGCAGCTTGGCAATGTCCAGCAGTGAGTAGTCGTCACCCTTGAGCTTCTGGCCCTCCAGCCGTGCCAGCACACGCTCTGCATCGCTCTGGCGTGCCTGCTTCAGGGCCGGCTCTGCGGGCACCCGTGGCCCTGGGTTCCACCTGCACACATGGGAGAAGCGCATGGAGTCTGCACCACTACTCGCCGCACGCCGATACCCAAGGAAGTTAGCTGTCCCTTTACCTGCTGTTTGGCACATAACTAAGGCAGCACCCAGTGGGGGGAGGGTGGGGTACGTGTACATGTGTGCGTGTGCTGCGCCCCGTCTGTCCATCATCATGCCCCCTCCTTGACACCCCTGCTGAGGTCTCACGTTCTGGTCCCGGCACGGCTGCACTCTGCACGCCAGCCTTGCTACCCCACCAGTGGTAGGCCTCAGCCCCCAGGCCACCTGCGCCCTGCTCCATCCCCCAACCCCAAAACCTCAACGTACCACGAGGGCGTAACAAATGGTGCGGGCGCATCGGCACGCGCTGCACTGGCTGCGGCCGCCGCGATGGAGCTGAGCCGGCCCAGGTCAGCATCTGAGATCGCGGGCCGTTCAGCTGCCTCACCCTCCGCGGGCACCCACACCTTCTTGCCGCCCAGTGATCGGTCATAGACCCACTTGCCCGCCTGCTTGGACGATTGCTTGCTGCCTGCACTCAGCGCCTTGACCAGTGCGCTGAGGCCCAGTAGGCCCAGCCCGCCCCACACAATAAAGGGCGCCATCTCCTGCCCACCGATCTTGATAGAAAAGGGCAGCTCGTTGCCTGTCTTGCCTGATGCGGCCTGCTTGGCCAGGATCTGCAGGGCAATTGTGAACGATGCCATCAGTGCCAGCCCAGGCACACCATCGCTCATTATGTGGCGGATTCATGTGTTCACTGGTCCCACGCTTCTTGCCGCTGCTCTCTCATAGCATGCGCATGCATTGCTGCAGGAACAGCGTCCGCGAATCTCCAGCCCGCACCTCCTCGGCCCGTGCCCGCCGCGCTGCCTCCTCCTGGCGCCGCTTGGCTGCCTCGGCCTGCACAGGTGCCCCCAGAGCGATGTCCATGGTTGCAAGCTCAGCGCCATGTACAAAGTCCCAATGCCCTTGGCATCACGTCAGGGCTGCATGCCATGCACACACGCAGCATGCATCACATGGCGCACCATGCAAACAACCCTGCATGTCCTTCCCACACCTGCTCCTGCTCGCGGCGCAGCTGCTCTTGCCGCCTCTTGGACTCGACCTTGCGGTCCACCTCCTTTTCCTGTTCCTGCACATATCACACACAGCCCCCGTCCCGTTGGTGAATCCGCTTCATCGTGGTAACCCGGGAGCCGTTGAGCACTAAATGCAGCGATCCCCGACAATCCACACACCTGCACGAGCTCCTCTGCCCATTTCTCTGAAAAGCGCTCATCGAGCCTTCGGTAGTGGCGCCTGGGCTTCCACTCCCTCTCCTCTGCACGTGCTGCACCCACGCCTGCGACAAACGTGGAGATGATGACTGTGGTGGTCGCAACTGAGACCACTCTCGCAAGATTCAGGGGCTCCTCCACAGACGATGATGAGGTGCTGGGCTGTGATGCATCACGGGGATAAGGCACGGCGTGCGCCATCCCGAAGGGCTTGCTGGCATGGTGGCGAGCGCCAAGAGAGCTACCCCTGTAAAGCCCCAGAGGGGCCGGCCGATTCACAAGCATCGTAGCTCTGTGACATTCCACCCCTGCACACTCCATCAATCGCCAGTCTATCTCTCCCGCTGCCAGTGAGAGGTGGCTGAGTTTTGGTCTACATCACCGCAATTGTTCAGCACTACCCTTTTGATGCATTACAGCACCTCTGCACACAACATGATTGTGATCCGATCTGACACAGAAGAAACCTAGGGCACACGCTGCAGTATTGTTGAGGGGAGACAATATGCCGTCTGCTGTGCCCGAAGAGGTGTACTTGTGCGTGCTATGCCACTATTTCGTGCATCCTCCACCAGGCAGCCAAGGCACCGGCGAGCAATTTGTCCCGTCCGTTGCTTCTAACAAGCTGGCGCTCTTCTTGCTTAAGGAAATCAAGGTGGGGCCTGCCTGTGACAGGTGGCAAGGGTGTGCAGGAAGCATGGCGACAGACGGCTCAACCTCATGAGCACGGCATGCACGGACCACACCACGCTGCACTGTGTGCGGTCCATGAATGCGCTGGGTGAACACAACAGGCCAATGGTGGTTGTTTGCAGCCTGGCCCTTCCCAGCGATGCACCATGTACTCACAACCCACACGAACGTCGCGTCGCTTGGCGCAGGCACCCAACACTGCGCGCTACACTCCGCTGCAGCCGCTGTGCGCCAAGCTGGTCAACAACCTGGGAGAGCTGGGCGCTGAGCTCGTGCGCCAGCTGGAGATCATCCTTCAGGGCCTGCAGTCCCCTGACGATGTCACAAAGATTTTCGATGCATTGGGGGGCCTCCTGACCCAGGGCCGTGCCATCACTGTAGCTGGGAGCCCTGGTGGTATTGACCCCCTCAGCCCCATGGGCCTCTTCCTGCGCAAGGTCCGTGCCAGTTTTGCACTGCTGCCTTTTGAGGGCGTGGCGCAGCTGGCGGCCCAGCTACGTGCAGCCCTTGAAGAGGCTGCCGCAGCTGCGCAAGCAGCAGCTCAGGGCGTGGATGCACAGCCGGCTGACGGTAGTGGCAGTAGTGCAGCGGTGAGCAGCAGCGGCAGGAGCTTGCCGCCCTTGCGAGACTCAGCTGCTCTGGAAGCATACCTTGATGCTCAGCTCCGGGAGGTGGAGCGCAAGGGCTCCATTACTCTTACTCCTGAGCTCGATGCACTGCTGTCTGAGCTGCAGTCGGGCAGCACTGGGGCTGGAGCTGGCCCCTTGGGCGGCTTCACCGCGGCCGCGGCAGCTCCTTGGACAGGTGGCGGGGTTGCAGGCAGCTGGCTGCTGCCAAAGGCGCTGCTGGTGCGGCTGCATTGCGCGCTGGCAGCCAAGGATTTCAGCGGAGCCCTGGCTGCGCTGCACCGCTACTTTGACCACGTGCAGGCACGCGGGCCGCAGGGGCCTATCCCCCTGAGTGAGCAGCCGTCGCCTCAAGTCGCTCGTGCACGTACCACATCCAGCCTGCTGTCCCTGTCGGCGCTGCACACTCGGTTTGGGCACACTGAGGTGCGCGCCGCTGCTGCTGCTGCTGCTGCTGCTGCCGCTGCCGCACAGCCATGGGGGTTTGGGCTGCAAGCTACAAGCAGTACCTGCAACTTTGCGGCAGCGGACATGCTGTACTGGCCGTGTGTGCACCAACCCAAGGCATGCAGCATGCAGCAACAATTGAACTTGTCTCATGCCGAATTGGCGGTGGCAATGCGTGCTGTCGCAGGAGGCACTGGCATCTCTGAGTGAGGCGCTGCGTGCTGCACAGCAGCACAACGACCAGTGGTGCCTCCTGCACGCGCTGGCAGGGCTGTGTGCAGTGCTGGCAGCCACTGTCCCTGGAGCCCCAGGCCTTCCACCTGATGAGCTTGGTGTTGTGAAGCACGGATCACAGCACGTGCAGCTGCTGCGCCTGCTGCGTCGCTGCCTGGAACGGGGCCAGGAGCTGTACTGCCCCCACATCACAGCGTATGCCAAGCTCAGCCTGGCGCAGTTTGCACTGCAGCACACAGTAGAGCCGACGGACAATGATGTCAGCCCGGTGCACCTGACCTCCATGGGACTGGATGCCTCATCTGTGGGCGCTCTCTTTGCAAGTGGGGGTGCCGGGGGCATGCATGGCGAGCCAGGGGGTGCCAAGGTGGGACCTGTGGAAGGTGCAGCAGCAGCTGCCAATGCGATGGCAGGGGTCCTGAATGCACCGGCGCCGCTGCAGGTGCAGCGCATGGCACGGGACATCGGCCTGCTGCATCATCTAGCGTCGCTGGAGGCAGCTGCACCGGCCGCAACCAGTGGCCCGCCGCCCACAGCTCAGTCGCAAGGGGGTGCCACGCCTGCCCCTCCGCGGGGGCCTTTGGGGGCGGACCTCTTCTCCGGACCTCACGTGTTTGTGCACCCAAACACACGCCCCACGTCAGCTGCTGCCGCTGTGTGCACACAGCAAGTGGAGGGAGCAGGGCACCTGCTGCAGGCGGGCGCGTGGCGCGTGTTTGGCAACTCCTTGCTGTCTGTGCTGCACACCCTGGCGTACCTGTGCTGCTACGGCACGGCAGGGCGCGCGGAAGACACGGCGCTGGCATTGTCACAGGCCGTGAGCGCGCTCAGAGACTCGCAAGGTGTGCCACCCATGGGTGCAAGGTCCACCATGAGCTGTCGCATTGCACTCTGTATATTGCGGAAGAGCGCCTCTTGTGTATTTGTCTGTGATCTTTTTGAATACTGCTGGAGCACTACTGTAGTGGTGAACTTGAGTTCCCTGTGGTGTCTGCTTTGTGCCGCTGCAGGGCTGGCAGCTGCACGCTCTGGCCTGAGCGTGGCAATGCGCGCACTGGGGCTCAATCTGCACGCGGCACCAGCGACAGACTCGGCAGCAGGAGTACAGGCCCCGCAAACATTACCACCCGTGCCCTTAGCGGCCATCGCGGCTGAGCTGGCGCATGATGAGGCGTTGGCACATGGGGACATGCGAGCCGCTGATGCAGCCACCTCGTGCCTGCTGGGTATCGCGCACCCTTCGCAATGCCTGGACATGGGGCTGCGGTGGGTACGCTTGCATGAGCAGCTACGCCAGTCATGGGCCATTCCTGGCTGCTGTGAGATCGCCAAAATATCTGGCGTGAAAGTCACAGTGCATACTCAACCTGCTCTGCAAGTGGTTCTCCCTTGCCCTGCAAGTCCTTCTCCCTTGAGCTTCTCCCCTGAATCCATGCGCCCGTTCACCCCATGCTGCAGCATGGAGGCCCAGACGCGAGCTGTCATGACGGAGCTCGCACGTGGCGCCACGGATGAGGCTCACACCATGGCAGGCGACTTATTCCAGAGCTGTGCACGGGCAGGCATGCAGGTGCGCACTTGGGCCCGCGGTGCTTGCTGACATGCTCAAATGTACAGCACTGTTCAATCACCAGGTTTTGTGTTTAGAAGCTCGGCTCCTCAGCTTCCCTTGGAGAATCATTGAATAATGTGTGCGCGATCAAGGTGCATGCGTGTTTGAACTCATGTTGTGATGAACATGCATGAGTGGGGCATGATCAGGAGGATGGTGTGCACATCTTTTGTGTACCTGTACTGGCACAGGTGGAGGCGGTACAGGCGCTGCTGACTCTGGCACACACACAGCTGGGCGCACACAATGCGGCGGGTGCACTGCGCTACGCCCTGTCATGCGCGCTGCACGCTGCAGCAGGGCACCAAGACCTGGTTGCAGCCGAGGCGTGCCTGCTGGTGGGGCACACGTGGCTCATGCTGGCACCAGACCAGCTGCGGGAGGTGCTGCTGCTGGTCCAGGTGCGCACCATTCGATTGTGCTTAGTCAACAGGGCAGGGCACGAACTCCCATTAGCAGGGGGGACACCAGGGGTGGGCCCCATGGGTAAGGGCCCTGGGATTGTGGTACTGCTCAGCGACCAGGGTGCCGGTGCTGCTGCTGGCTTAGGCGCGCACCAGCGGCGGCGTGCTCAATCGTCATGGGTGCACCCCGTCAGGCTGCTGTCAGGACCAGCTGCTCCGCACGAGTTGCCTGTGCCTGCTGACTGCATGGCCTGGTTTGCCCATCGTGCACTGCTGGGCACACCCCTGCTTGCACTCACTAGGATACGCCCAGCACCACAATCCGGCACTGCACACCACAGGACGCGCTGCCGCTGGTCATGACACACGGCTCGCTGGCGCTGCGTGCGCGGGCGCAAGCGCTGCTGGCAGACGCTCTGGCTGCTGGGCCGGGTGTGGGGCTCAGCGAGCTGGCTGGGCGGGGACCTCAACTGGTGGCGCTGCTGGAGGGCTCGGTGTCAGCGTGAGTACAAGGCCTGGGAGCCTGTTGTATGATGCTTGGGTTGGACGCCTGTGCTCAGTTTGCAGTGCAGAACTGCTAGCGGGGCTCTTCACTGTCAGGGTATGGACAGTTCACTGCGTGTCTGTATGCTGCTGCAGGTATGAAAAGATGGAGAGCTGGAAGGAAGCGGCACAGCAAGCCTACCTCCTGGCACAGGTGCAGCATGCGCTGGGGCACACGGAACAGCGAGATGCTGCAGCGGACAAGTGGCAGGTACTGACAGAAATGGCAGATAGGGCAGGGGACACAGCGCTCAGGTTGAATTGATAGTACTCCTAGGGCATATTCATATTGTTATTCAGCCACGGATCGCGTCCGCCAACGACTCTCATGCTTTTCCGTGTGGGCACTGTTCATTGGTTCAGTCTCTGCAGCAGCAGTCGCTGTTTGGCTTGTGAGTAGCAGCATATATGGGCGTTGCCATCTGGAGAATGTGATACACAGCACAGCGAAAACACTTGTTTACCAACTGCCGCAAAATGACATGGCTGACTATATTTTCAACCATGTAACATGAAGAGGCACATATAGCACTACGTCGCGCGTCCTAAGTTCATTTCCAAGCGGGGTGCAGTTGCATTAAAAGCTCGCAGCCATGGCTATGGAAGTGGTGCGCGTAATAGAGGAGGCACACGAGTCAGAAATTGTCAGCTTGACTTACAATCGTGCACGCAAGGAGATTTACAGCTGTGCCGATGGTGACAAGACCATCAAGGTGCGTGGCGAAGAGTACAGTCGCGACCAATACATGTCTTGGAGTCCATGCAAGCTGCATGCCATGCCACATGCTTGTACCATGCATAGCTCTAGTCATGCAGTGGGCCTGTTTGCAGCTGGGTCGAATGGTGTGCAGCGGCTCAGGCCCTGTGTCACGGCCCGCTCGTGTCTGTTCATGCGTGCTCCGCAGGTCTGGGACTCGCGGAACGGGCAGCTGCTGCGTGTGCAGCAGGGCCACAAGGGCATGGTCACATGCATCAACTTCTCCAACACCATCCGCCTGCTGTTCTCGGGCTCTATTGACAACACGGTGGGCATCTGGACGGAGAAGGGCGTGAACCTGCAGATGATGTCGGTGGGCGGCCCTGTGTTCAGCCTAGCATGGGACGAGCGCCGCCGCTTCCTCATTGTGGGCGGCCATAGTGTGATCAACATCTACAAGGTGCGTGCGTGCTTGAAGTTGGACAGGTACACTGTGGACAGTCTTGATTCAGCAGTGCATGAAGGGAAGGGCGGTGGCACTGGTGGCACTGGTGGCCTGCACACCTGCAGCGGCGTGCCCAGGTGCCGGAACGCTGCTCGTGTGGATCGCCATGGGTGTGCGCGGGCAGCATTGTGCAGCCCACCGCTTCCATAGCTTCGACCAAAGTGTGCTTGCGCACAATATCACGACACCTGGGCCATGCCCCTGTGCCCACCGCCCCTGGGGGACCTGACCAACATCCGTGAACCCTCGCGCAGTGAGCGCACTCACCACACGCCACGCTGCGGCGCAGGTTGATATGGCGGAAGCGCGCAAGATGAGTCAGCAGCAGCGTAGCGTGGCCAGCGGGCTGAAGGACGGCGGCGGTGGCCACGGAGGCAGCGCGGACCTGCCACAGATCCTGCGCCGCGTGTACCAGCCGCTCAAGGGCCCTGAGCTATGCCACTCGGATGTGGTCAAGTGCATCGTGGTCACGGACACGGGCAAGATCATGTCGGGCGGGTGAGGGGGGGCAGCGGCAGGGAGGCAAGGCAGCTGCGGCAGCAGCGTGCGTGCGCGTGCACTCCAGGCGTTGTGCCATGTACAGACATGTGTGGTGCCAGTACCCTTGTGGGACCGTAGCCAGCCTCACTCAGTGGCTCTTGCAGTCGCCCCTCCCGGCACTGCACATGAGCTCACACGCTGACACCCACGGATAAGCTGACCCCCACACACATGCTCCTTGCCAAGATCATGCTGTCCTGACAGATGCATGCATGTTTCATGTGCCCACCAACCCACACATATACCAACCCACCCCACATGTGCAGCTTTGACAAGGCCATCTGCATCTATGAGTTTGACAAGCTGGACAAACCGCGTGAGGCGTTCCAACGGATGCGCAAGTGCCACACTGCTGCTATCGTGTCCATGGCGTATGACCATACCGCCAACTGCATCCTGTCTGGCTCAATTGATGGCTCAATGAAGGTGCGGGCATGATCCGGGCTGCGTTGGGGGAGCAAGAGGCTCCTCTGGGTGGGAGAGTTGTCAACAGAAATGTAGGGTAGGCCAGGGTGTGCTGGTTGGATGTGGATGGCTCGTCACCAGGTGGTGGTGGCTGTGGGTGAGAGGGTGGCGGCGGCTTCCGTCTAACATCGGTCTGCAGTGGGCCAATGGCGTGGTTGCGCCTGTCGTTTGGGTTGTGTGAAAGTGCCCTTCATGCTCACCCATTGTGTAATTGTGGCCATGGCGCCCACCCATCAGCCTACCCTGTGCACGCACACACCGTACAATGTCTACACCTGCGCGGCCGCAGGTGTGGAGCATGGAGGGGCGGCTGCTGGACAAGTTTGAGTCAATTAACGACCAGCCCGTGTGCGCAGCGTATGTGCCGCCCACCAATATGTACTGGGCGAGCGGGCGGTTCGGGCGGCTGGTGGCATATGATCCACGGTGAGAGGAGCCCCTGCACGCGACGCACTCCCAATGCACAGTACAGCAGTACACAGCAAGTAGGCAGTACACGGCATGCCGCCTGGCCATACCTACTATCAATAGCGGCACATGGTTGTGGCCGTGCCTTTGTGCCTGCTCCTGTTGGTGCCTGCTGTCGCACTCAATCGGCTGCCCTCTTGTTGTCACACCTGCACCGGCTGCTCACTCCCGCAGCGCGCCGTCCAATGTGACTGAGTATGTGCGGGAGGCCAACGGGTTGGACCGCTTCCGCGTGTCGCTGCTGTTCGCGCCACTGGGCACCGACATGCTGCTGGGCGCGACACGCACGGGGCAGCTCATCATGTGGCAGCACAACAAGCAGGCGGCATACCGGTGCGCTGCGTTGTTGCAGTGTGGGGCTGCCTGTGCCTGTGCCTGTGCCTGTGCCTGTGCCTGTGTGGGCACCACAAGCTTGGGTGCTGGTGGAGAGTGGAAGCTGGGCACAAAGAGACCAAACGGAGCTGCAAACGACGCTTGGAAGATGGGACCATGGTAGCACACAGCCTGGGGAAGCGTCAGCCTGGCAGCACCAGAGGCTGATTCAGAGGCTGACACGGGTGTGCCTGTGTGCTGCGGTGCCGTATGTGTTGTGGCGCAGCATGTTCCGCAAGCACGAGGATTGGGTTGAGGCGCTGGTGGTGATGCCAAGCCGGTTGGGGGACCAGGAAGTAGACGAGGTGGGTGCCAGAGCGCTTGAGCTCGCACACAATTGGTCACACACACTCAGTTGCTTGCATCTGGAGGGTGGCAGCCTGCACCTCACATGCACTGATCTCACGTGCCACTGGCAGTGGTAGGCGAGGGGTGTTGCAGCCCTGTGTTGAGGGAGTGGTAGTGCTCAGGGAAGGGGCGGGGAGGGGGACTGCAACCGGCCTGGTGTGAGGAGGTATGCTAGACAGGCTGGTCGTGCATGCAGGCACAGGTGCAGGCTTGATCAGGCCACTGAGACGGGCTGACAGGTGGCAGGTGCTGACAGTGGTTGTGCGTCATGTGGCTGGCGGCTGGCGGGTCTGTCCCTTTGAGCCTGCAGATCTACAGTGCAGGTGCAGACGGCAAGGTCCTGAGGTGGCAGCTGGATCTGGAGGAGAACTGCGACATCTACAAGTGCATCGTGAGTTCTTGGAGCATGTGATTCTCACGGGCTTGGCACACGTCAGCCTGCATTTTAGCGGGTGGCTGTCGCTTGGCTGAATTGTGTGCGCTCATGCGCCTGCCATGTCTGATTGTTGTTAACCCAGTGTGTGACTACCGCGTACCGGTATCACTGCCTGTGTATCAATGCCTGTGACCGGCTCAGGCATGCAGCCGTCTCTGATACACAAGATGTGCTCACGCATCGATCTCACCTCAACCAACCCCACCCAGCACCCTCCTTCCACCACACAAACCAGCTGCTGCTCAGCTCCCGGCATGCAGTCACCTCTGCATGCAGATCTGGCATGCAGTGACCTCTGAGAACACGCCGCGTGCTGATCTGTCTGCTGCCGACCTGTAGGAGGAGTACCCGCTGCACGTGAAGAACATCTACGCCATCACCTACTCGCCCGCACTCGGCTGCCTGATCACGGGCGGCGAGGATGCAGTGATCCGCGTGCACTACCTCAGCGGCCAGGTGCCCACGTTCAACGACGTGCCGCTGCCCACGGCCTTCACGGTGCGGGGCGGCACAGCACGCCTGTCAGGGTGCTTTGAGGGGGCGGGGGCGGGGGC
>BDCZ01000103.1:21667-38556 GCA_001662365.1 Chlamydomonas applanata
CTTCATACACGTTGCCTGCGTCGCATGCTACGCATCAGCCTGCTGGATGGGGTTTCGGACGCCGAACTGTACCAAAGGGCTGGGGTTGGGAGCATGTCAGAGATGCTGAGGGAGCGCAGGCTCCGGTGGTTAGGTCATGTTGGTAGGATGTCGGATCACAGGTGGGCCAAGCAGCTACTGTTTGCACATGAGGTACCTGGGCACATGCGCCCATTTGGCAGGCCACATGCAGTGTGGGCAGATGCGGCACGCGCAGACCTCGCATGCCTGGGCTGCAGGGAGCCTGATTGGTACACTACCACATGCCAAAACCGTGTGGCCTGGAAGCAGTTGATCCACAGGAAGATCAGGGAATCGCAGCACCCCTAATGGGAAACGCTGTAACAAGTCAAGTTATGTATACATATATATATACAATATATATACATGTATACATATGTATATATATACATATGTATATACATATACATATATATGTATATGTATACATATATATAACTAATAAAAATATATGTGTGTGTGTGTGTGTGTGTATGTGCAGTGCCTTTCGTGGTGCCATCACCTTGCCTCAACACGGTGCAACACAGCCCAGCAGCGGGCGGTGACCCCCCTCCCCCCCCCAAAAAACAAAGCCCCCACCCCTGGGGGGCTGGTATTGCCATGCTTTTTTTAATTACATGCTAGCCCACTGACCTGGCCTGCTGCGAGAGCAGGGATTATGGCACTGTTGCCACTCTCCGCAGCCAGGTGTAGCGGCGTGCGGCCAGCCTTATCAGTCACGTCCACCCTGCTGCCTGCCTTGATCAGGGCAGCTGCATGTAACATACATGCAGGTGTGTGTACATGATGAGCGGCATGCACAGCATGCAGGCATGCATGCAAGCATCCAGCACGTGCATGGCAGCGCACCTGCTGCATCATGGCCTGATGCATCCTTGTGTTGTGTGGCCCAGTGAAGGGGTGTGGCACCATCTGTGTCCACCGCATTTGCATCTGCTTTTTCTTTTAGCAAGGCCTGTACAATCGGCAGATTGTTGAGTTTCACAGCCGCGTGCAACGGCGTATAAGAAGCCTTGGTCTTAGGATCGGTGTACTTCTGGTTAGGTTTCACCGTTTTCAAGCGCGTTTGGACAGCTGTGAGCTTCAGACTGGAAATGTCCTTTATTAGATCATCAATCGGGGGCATGTTCGCGGGTGGCTCTTGTCACGTAGGGGACGTGATCCTCTGCTGTTGTACCTAGATGAACGTGATCATACAGTGAAGTCAGTCGCTGCGGTTTGTACGTGTCAAAGGCTGATGTTTGGTGGGTAGTTGGTTGATCAGTTGGACCACTGTGTCTCAACAGACAAATGCATGAATGTACAGCTAGATTTTGAAAAGCTATTATATAATAACGTAAGATGCAGAGCAGCAGGCACAGCGTGGTCTGCTGTGCGATGGGGCCTTGCCACGGAGCTTTACGCCTCGCTGGACGATATGCTTCCCAACAAAAACACCGCCATCGCGCTTTCATGATCTATGCGGCGCAGACAGCTGAGTCCCAGCAGCCAACTGGGTTTACCACCGCGGGTGGTGCTGACCAGGGAAAGGCTCAGGGCAAGCTCCAAGTCCCTATGAACACAGCCATGCTGACCAGCATGTGGGGCTTGTCCGGCCTGCGTGCCATGGCACCGGCCTACAGTCCCCTTCCCCATGAGCTCCCATGCAGTGCCAATGGATACAGCTCAACCCAGGTGCAGGGGGAATCCATCAGGTGAGGCGGAGCACCCATCACATGGTCTGTGCAAATGGCTTGGGGCATGAGGAAAAGCCTGGCGGATGTGGGCAGCGATGCATCATAGTCGGCTACAAGGTGCTGACAGCAGCGTGTGCATCTGCTGCATGCCCAAACTCACATGGTTCCTGCACAACCACACCCTCTGTCTGATGCGTTGCACTCCAGCCTCCATGGGCGCGTGAAGCGTATCCGGTTCGCATCTGCACCTCAACCCAGCAATGTGAGTTCTGCCAGCAGCGCCAGCAGCAGCAACGGCGCCAGCATTGGCAGGGCAGAGGAGTCAGCGAGTCGCTTCTACGTGGTGGTGTTGGATGTGGAGAAAGCCTCATGGGAGCAGGTGGTGTGTCCCAGCATGGCTAGCGCTGCAAAGCTGCTCAACCCGCAGGGCGAGGCCGTACAGGCACCCAGCAGTACAGCTGCTAACGCAGGCGCTGCGCCAACAGAACCAGACGGCATCGCCAGCACGGCGCCCGCTGCCAACAGCTCTGCCAGCAGCAGTGGTGCAGCGACAGATGGTCTGGTGCAGCCAGCAGCTGGGGGCCGCCCGTCTGTCCTCCGTAAAGGTCCACCAAGAGGGACCAGCACTGCACGTGCTGTAATCGCTGCACCTTGGGCAGACCGTACTGCCTCCGGCAACCTCGCGAGTACAAGCACGGCGAAGCCAACAGCGTCAGCCAGTTGGCAGGCACCAGGTGCACGCGCGACGCCGCAGACATGCAGGGAGGTCGTCGTCACTGGCCACCTGGGTGACGTAATCAAGATTGGGGATCGTCTTAGTGTACAGGGCCACTGGGACTGGCACAAGGCCCACGGCCTCCAGATCAAAACAGGTGAGAGCAAGGGGTGCAGGGTGCGACAGCTGGTGCGTGCATCGTGCGCATCATCTGTCTCTCACACCGCAGCATGCACAGCATGCTGTCTTCATCCCTTGGTCCTCATTGTTAACATTTGAAAACAACGTTTTGGCTCTAGCACCAAAGATGGCGTAGAGCGCGCCACACCTAGCATTGGAAACCATGTGGGAGGTGGAGCTGGTGTCGGATGACGAATATGAAGCATCGGAAAACGCGATTCGCGCTGCAGAGGCTGTCTCGCGTGAGCGTGACATTGAGGACACCGCTCTAGATTTGGTGAAGTTCAAGACTGATCTGTACAACATGGCCCGCCCGTTTGGACCCCACCGCCAGCAGTTTTCCCTCTCGGTGGGTCCGCCATGCATCATGGTGTATGTTGCTCATGTTGCTCAAGCATGTTGGATGGGCAGGTTTGCACATGGGGGTCGTGCAAGCCAGTAGAATGCTTGCCGGAAAGCTGACACATCAACTTGCCGTGCTTGTGCACGCAGGTGACTGAGCTGACATCAGCCTTGTGGTGCGTGTGCATTGCGCAGAGGCACCATGCTCCGCCAATGATGCATGTTGCACAGTCTCTGGTGCATGCCTCTGGCGTATGGGTCATACATGCCGATCCAGATTCATGGGCAGCCATTGGGTCCGTGCATGTGCAGGTGTGGACTGCAGCTGGCGTACCAGACAGCTACAGGGATGCCCAAGCGTACAACAGCTGTCATGGCCAAAGGAACTGAGCAGCATGAGGCGATCGGTGCGGGCATGCGGTTTTGTAGCCATGCACTCTTCTATCCTGTTCAGCCCTTTCTATGTACGGTATGTGGTGTGTCACTAGTGCTTGTGCCGCTTACACGGCTGTTGTGAAGCACGTATCAATCGTTCATTGCATTTCACCCAGGCATCACCAGCACCTTCGGCTTGAGCGTTCCCAAAATTCGGCATGGCTGCTGTTCTAATTGTCTGCAGAAGCTGAGGTCGTGGAGACGATTGATGTGGAGATGGTCGGGAAAGAGGATGTGCTAGCTGTGCAGGTGGGACACAGCTGACCCAGCAGAGCATCGCAACTGCAGCACCTGTGCATGCATTTGGCTGCCAGACCAGATGATGAAGGCCTCAGGGATGTGCCCTGAGATGCGCCTGTTCCTGCATGCCATTGCATGTACTGCATTTCCTCTCAAAGCTTGGTTTGATGTTGACGCTTTGATGGCATGCAGCTGCTCAACACAGTGGCTGCGATCAGGCAGCTGGTTGGCACAGGGCGCACGAGGGAGCTGCGCCTGTACGCCAACATTTGGGTGGGTGCATAGCTGTGCATAGCTGCCACACTGATCCAGGTAGCCTGCATCAGCGATGGCCTTGCCCGTTTTTTCTTTGGCGATCTCAGCGTTGGGGTCTCCCATCTCAGGGTCGCGCTTGGCTCTAAATCGCTGCTGGCTCTCGATTGCTGCAGGGCCAATGGCTAGTGGGAGTCATTGATGGACTCGAGCTTGACCAGGAGACCCACACAGGTCAGCCACGATGCGTGTTTCATCTGCCTGCAGTCGTGCAGGCCCTGGCTGATCAGATTCTGCAGTGACCTTGATGGCCACATGCCCAACAGCCGCAGTCCACAGACTTGTTCTTATTGCCCTTTGCCATCTTCTTGCAGTGATCTTGACTGAGACCAAGACCAGGAAAGAGCCCAACCTGCCCCAGGAGAGCCAGATCACCAGCAACAAGCTGCAGGTGATTATGCAGCCCTCCACCTTGGGGCCCGGGCTTGCGGCCATGTTGCATTGCAGCAAGGATTGTGCTGTGTTTTATATTGTGCCATGAAGCCATGCATAAAGTCCAGCCTGAAAAGGTGCTGTCTTGTCCCTGAAACGTCCTTTTCAGTTGCTGTACTTGCGTACTTGTGTCTCAGGTGATGCTGTACCGTGAGATGTATGAGGTAAGGGGTAAGGGGTTGTGTTGCCCAACAAACAAGTGCACACATGTCTGCATGTTGTCGTGGGCTGCTGTGGTTTTGGCAGGCTGCTGCAGGCTACTGCACGATCTTGCACGGCTCTTAACACAGCTGTCCTGTATGCTTGCACAGTTGTGGCCGGGATCCTGCTGCTGACTTGTTCTAAATCCTCGCATGCGCAGTGCTTCCGGCACCTCACTGCAGAGCAGCTATCCGAGTATCTGTTCACAGCAAGTACAGGCAGTATTGGCCTGAGCCCACAGCGCGAGCTCAGCCCCCAGCTGCTCCAGACTGCTGGCCCCTTCTTCTTCCCTGCATACTGGGCACAGGGCCATGCGGTGCAGAACGGTGGTGCAGCTGCCGCTGGGGCAGGAATGAATGGTGTGCTTCAAGAGGCAGGCCCATCTGGAGCGCAAATGCCAGCGTTTGGCCCCACATCAAATCCACCAGCTGGCACACTGGCTGCAGATCTCATGTCTCCAGCAGCTGGAGCCTCTGCTGCAGTGCAGGCCAGCGATGCTGGGCAGCCTGTGTCACCAGCCCCCACGGTGCCCATTTCACTTGGGGCCAGTGGTGCGTCACTGTCAGCGATGGGGCCAGGTCATGGCATCGCTGCCTCTTGGGGAGCAGCTGCAGCCATCGCAAACTGCACGACACCCTCGTCCAAGGTACCGCTTGTATCCACCACTGCGGCACCTACATCGCAGCCTCAGCTGAGCTCACTGCAGCAGCCAGCTTCACAGCTTCAGCCAGCATCGCAGCAACATCAGCCAGCATCGCAGCAACATCAGCCAGCATCGCAGCAACATCAGCCAGCATCACAACACTACCAGCCATCTCAACAGTCAGCACAGGAGCCACACGCGCACCCAGGCCCCCAAAGCAGTCCAGGGCGGGGCTCAGTCCAGGTGGCGCACATGCAGCAGCCAAACACACCTATGTTCCCAGAGTGCAGCAGCCATGCAGCGAATGGCCAAGGGCATGCTCAGGCACCAGTGCAGGGGCCAGGGGGGCAACAGGCGCTACCAGGCCCACGCACGCCAACGCTAGCGGACTGCATTGCGCTACTGCACGACACGATCCAGTTCCTGCCCCCTAGTGGCACCCGGCACAAGTTGGAATACATGTGGCAGGTGCGGTCACTGACAATGTGAAAACTGTGGAAAACTTAAAAAAAAGAGCACTGGCTCCACCAGGCGTTTCACAACTACATCTGCTTTCCAGAGCCGGGACACCTATAGGGCCAGGTGGCACTTATGGCTGCAGCCTGATCCCTCACTGTTCCCCCTGAAGTGCTGGTGTGCACATGCCCACTGCCAGCTGCTGCATAGCTGTATAGTTGCCTGTTGCTGCGTCTGCCACTGCCCACCACATGCCCTGCCCTGCCACTTGCACCCCACTGCTCGACCACTGCCGACTGGTGCACTGTCAAGGGAGTGCAGTGATGATGTGGTGTCCGGGTGTACACCAGACATCGATGGTGCAGATCTGGCACCAGAGCGCTGACTGCTGGGTAGCCCTGTCTCTGTCTTTCCGCAGGGGAACCCAGACCCACTGGCACCACCTTTTGAGACACTGGATGTTGAGCATGACGAGGGGTGGGTGACAGATCACACAGCTGCTTGCCTGCCCTGTGAGGTGTGGGTGATAATGAAGCTGCTTGTCTGCCCTGTGCCCATGGCATTCTGGACCACCCATGACCACCCATGGCATGCTGGAACCAGTCGCAAAGCCAGCAGCTTTTTATCCAGCGGTCATGCCACACTGGCACCTGCGTCTTGGGCTCACCTAAACCTTCAACAGCTATGGTAGCCTCAAACCTTCCCCTGACCCTTCCCTAACAGTCGCGTGGCCTGTAACTGGCTCTCTCCTCACTGTAGAAACTCTGCCCCCTGGCACTGCACCCTGCACCCTGAATTCCTCAAACCCTGCGGCCCTGGTCCAGGTGGGTGCGTGAGCGGCTAGCGGAGGGCCTCGGTGTGTGGACGGGCCGTGCGCCACTGCGGCCCACTGCCGATGACTTCAAGTGCCGGTTCTGCGACTTCCGGGCCCAGTGCAGGAAGTTCAACCCCAGCCACCCGCTCGCCAATCCAGTAGCCAACGCGCGTGAGACGCTGGCGCGCGCTGAGGCCGCAGCGGCTGCACGCGGGGCTAGCAGGGAGGTGCGGGGTGCTGCGAGTGCTGCACCGGGGCCACAAGCCTGAGCCAATGGCTGGCCACAACAGTGTTTGGACTGGAACATGTATTCTTTCAGGCCTTGCTGTATGCTTTTAGGCCTCAGGCCGTGCTTGTGCTGCGCGAGCAGAGTCTCAATCTGGCTGCTGCCCCCAACAAGACTTGGTAGCTTCGACCGGCATGTTACAACGCCGTCCATGTCATGTTATGTAACATGTGCGCCCTCGCTGATGTGCGCCTAAGGTGTCCAAAGTCACATGTACAACAAACGTACACACAGCAGCAGCCGCCCAACAACACGTGGTGGCCTGTGCTGCCAGGTATGGCAGCAGACACAGGATTGTTCCAGGGCACCGCACAGCCGTGAAAAAGGCAGTAACGCCATGGCAAACCTCCCCTCCACTTCCTCATCCCTGCCACCTAGCCAAACATCCATGCACCTGGTGAATCATGAGTCACAAGCTACTCGCTACACCTCACGTTCGGTGTGGCTTCCCCCAACCCCCCCCAAATGCCAAAGTACGCAAGGCGCAACCAAGCCCGAGGCAAAGCAATGCCCAGCGTGCAAATTCGCAGCTCAAACACAGTACCCCGCACATCGAAACACACCGCACTTGTACATGCCTCTTCACTGCTGACGTAAATGCAGGCGTGGCACCAATCCTGAACCTTCCCTCCCACACGCAGCCGCTTGTCCGGGGACCAGCGTGACATGAAAATATGTGGAAGGGTCAGGGGCACGAACTGCAGACATGGACAGTGCAGACATCCATGGCAACCCTCCCAGGGGGACGTGCTCGTGCGACACTTAGAGCAGCCGAGCCCACCGCCTTTCGTGGCACCCACAACTCACACATCTTGACACATGACAGTAGCCAGATGCGCGCCTCACCTCGCATCAACGAGCCAAAGCAGGTCACGCCAGCCAAAGCAGCAAAGCAGGACACTTTGCCCGCTGCTGCGCAGCGCGGCACGCGGCCGTGCCATTCATGTGCGCGCTGCGCGCAGCGTGCCCATATAGCTTCGCCCCTGCTGCCTAGCCTGACCTCCCACCTGTGCGAACAGCTACAACGCCACACCGCACGGCACGCACAGCACACCAAACACCACTGGTACGGGGGACAAAAGTGGGTGATGCAAGTAACCAGGCATGACTGCGCCAGCGGTTGCAGCGGCCCCTGCCAAAACAGCCGTAGCGGAAGGAGCGTGCCCAACCAGGAACCAGGCGAGCCCTGCCAAGCCCTGAAAGCCGCTGTCACCGCTTGTGTAGCCTAGCTACCCAGCACTAGCTGTGCCCAGCAGCAGGACAGCACACCAGTGGTGCTGCACCAGGCAGGTGTTGAACCCTGGAACTACCAGCACGCGCGACGGCATGGAACAACAGTGCTTGGTAAACTCAAGACGCTGAGCAGTCCACAGAAACATGAGGAACTTGCAGGGCGCCCCGCCCTGCGCTGACACGACTGTGCCTACACCTGCTCACACACGGAAAGGGTGGGAAGCGAGGGTGTGGCCCTAACCGGCCGGGTCCTGCCTCGGGCAAATAGCGGCGCTCACAATGCCAAAGTGGCAAAAGTACTGCAGAAGTACTGGTCCTCATGATACCGTATGCTCTCATGACCCACGTTCAGAGACAGCCCCTGCGCAGTGCCAGGCTGCTGACGCACCCTACCAGACCAACACGCACAGCGTATGACCAGAAGACAAAATGCACGGAGCAGGAACACATGTGGAGCCAACCACGGCCTTCGCAGCGCCCCTTCTTGCCCCATGCACAACAGCTGAATCCATGCGCATGTGCGCGCTGCCTGCCCGCTCACCTGTCCTTCATCCACACTTTGTTGGCCGCATTTAAGCCTCTGAGCGCACTCGTGTTGAGCGACACGCTGGCCCCAGCCCAGCCCTCCTGCTCGGCATTGCCAGTGGCGCAGCCAGCTGTTGGGCCTTCAGCACCAGGCAACCCCCAAGGCAAACAAGTGAAGTAGGGCCAGCGCTAATCAGTATGTAAAGGCCGCTCTTGCGGCATCTCAATGCACTGGCATCAAAAGGACACCACGAGAGGGCGGGGGACTGGAGCGGGTAGAGGAAGGGCGCCTGCACTCCTCCTGTTTCTCCTGACCCATCCCCTGTTGCATTGCCAACCGCATCGCCAACTGCATAAACAACCGAATGCCATGAAGCAGGCAGGAACAGCACCTTGCTCGCACAGCCACAGCATACAAGCGGAATGACCAGAGCATTCGTTGGGGTACGCTAGATAAGTCATCCATGCTCACCAGCCTGAATGCAGGATTGATACCTGTAATTGAAAGGGTGTCACCTGCCCAAACCGCCCAAAACGGCACAAGACACGCATCCTCAGTAACCGGCAACCGCCATGCCCCCATCCTCCACGCGACCGCGAGATCAACCATCATTTAAAGATACGCAGGCGCGGGGGTAGCGCTGTGAGTGGTGATGCACCACTGACTACAGCCACCAGTCAGTGTGTTGTTCAGATCTGCCCAAGTTTTTATTGGGGAGCGCGGCCCGGGCATGCAGGCCGGGCCGTACCCCACTGGGTTGAGCACAGGTGGGCGCTTGTGAGAGGTGCTGCGGTGCTGGCAGTGCGCGCAAGGAGCGCACTCTATGCGCAAGCAGCTGCACCGCAGACCAGGGTGGATGTATGAGTCACTCAACTGACAGCTGGCAGCTCGGCTGACTCGGCTGGCAACTCAGCTTAACTGCCACGGCTGAGAAGGACAGCTGGTAGTTCGGCTGACTCGACTGACAGCTCAGCACCGCGGCTGACGCGCCATGGGCCATGAACCATTATGCCGGTCGTGGGCGCTCACGAGCGCGCATGCAGCGCGGCGCCGTCCCACACAAACGTGAGCGTGGTGGCCGCAACAGGCGTCCTGCCGCTGTACAGCTCCGGCTCGAACTCAGGCAGCTCAGAGAGCGGTACAGAGTGCGGTACGGCAAGCGGTACGCTGACCAAGCCATATGCGCTCATATCCATGTTGCCGGGGCTGGGGCCGGCCGCTGCAAGGCCGGCCGCGGGGCCCAGGCCGTCCAAGGGGGGCTCTGGGAGCACCATGCCAGCCATGACCGTGGGGGCCGACAGGGGCATGCTCAGCCCGCCGGGGGAGGTGCCCGCCGCCGCCGCCGCCGCGGGCGTGGCGCATGCATGCATGTCCATGGGGGTTGGTCCGCCGGCCTCTGCAGCCAACTCCGCCAAGAGATCCATGCCACAGCAAGCTGCAGACACTGGCAGGCCCGAGTCGCTGGCCCGCATCAATGGGGCACGCGCATCACGCGCATCACGTGCAGCGCTTGGACCGTCCAGCTCCATTGCCTCCCCCTCCCCACCCTCCTCCTCCTTGCCCCAGCTCTCCCCACTCGCCGCACCGCTCGCCACCGCCGTTGTGTATCGCCCCTCCATGTACTGCTCCTCTGCGTACTGCTGCTGCGGCTGCTGCTGCTGCTGCCGGTGCGCCGCCGTCGCGCCCGCACCCCCACGCTGGCCCCGGCCCGACCGCGGGCTTTGCTCCCCACCGCCGAGCACCATGCCGAGGTGCGAGTCAGCAAAGTTGCGTGGGGCCCCCGGACCCTTGTACCGCAGTACCGCCAGGTCATACGCGCGTGCCGCCTCCTCCTCCGTCCCAAAGTAACCCAGGTGATACTTTTTGTTGTCACAGCACAGCCGTGCCTGCCATCTCTTGGACGCCTTGTACCAGGTCACACCAAGGTATGAAGAGGACATGCCCGCGCGCGAGCCGCCCATGTGGATGGCCTTCACGAGGACCCCGTTCTGGTGCGCCTGCAAGGTCCGTTGCGGCGCGGCCGGCGGGCTGCGTTGACCGCCCACGCCGGCCTTGCCGCCGTGCTTCGACAGCAGGCCGATGTCGTGCTGCTGCTGCTGCTGCTGGGCTGCGGCGATGGCTTGGTACAGGGGCCCTGCAGTGCCAAAGCCAGCTGCAGCCTGAAGGGCCGCGTCGGCCGTCCCCAGCCGCCCAAACGTGAGCACCTGCTGGGCCTGCAGGGCCAGTGCCGCAGCCCCCTCCTGCTGCTGCTGCATCTCTAGAGGGAAGTTGAGCGGCTCACTCAGGCCGTACGCAACGATGGTTCTGCGCGCACAGCACGCACACGCGTTTGAGATGAAATGCACGCGAGGTTGCATGTGTGTGACTGTGTGTTACATCAGACGCCCGTCATGGCGCATGGCGCATGGATCAAGGAGGGCATGCAGGTGCAGCCACATGCCGTACACACATATATATATATATATATTATATATCACGGCCGCCCGCAGCTGGCGTGTGCCCTGCCGCCTGACTCTTCTCACCCCGCACCTGTCACGCGCGCGGGCTGCGTCCGCAGGGTTGCTAAAGCGGCCCACAACAACCAGAGCGCTGCCCTGCCCACTTGCCACCATCAGCGTGGACAGCCACTGCAGGCCAGGCGCCGCGCCCGGGTCGTGGAACACACCCGCGAACGGCTGCGCCTGCGCCTGCGCTTGCCCCTGCTGGGCCTGCGCCTGCTGGGCCAGGGCCTGGGGCTGAGCTTGCACAGCGTTGCCCAGCGCGGCCCCTGCCTGCTGCTGCAGCACCAGCTGTTGCTGCTGCTGCAGCTGTTGCACGGCCGCGAGCGTGTTGTGCTGTCCTTCCTCCGTTGGACCCACGCTGCTGCGTGGGGAGCGGGACGCACCCGCGCCCTCCGCACTGGGAAGCGCAGGCGTGCCAGCTGTTGCAGCTGTTGCAGCTGTTGCGCCCGATGCGGAAGCTACAGGGCTATGGGCATGAACCGGGGCACCCACCACCTCGCTCCCACAACTGGCCCGCGGCTTGGCGTCCGCGTGGCTTGAAAGCTGAACGGTCCCCGCCAGCGGGGGCAGGGTGCCGCTCGTGCCCGAGCCCGCATGCACCATCATCCCCAGTGCCCGCTGTTGGGGGTGGCACAGGTCTGACGCGTCCGAGCCAGACCGCACGGCCATGGCGGCCACGGCAGAGCCACCCCTCGTGCCTGCAGGCGCTCCAGGAGCCCCCAGCATCATGAACTGCCCGCCGGCCACTGACGACAGGAGGTACGGCTGGGTGCCGCGTGTGGGGGCGGTCATCATGAAGGCACTGTTGTTGATAAGGGAGCGGCCGTCCCCACTGCTGCTGGTGGGGCACCGCTCCAGGCTGATGGTACCGGGCGGTGCTGCGCCGGCAGAGTTGCCGGACCCAGACTGCATGTGGGAATGGGTGACGAGGCAGGCAGTCAGGGTGTGTGTTGAGAGAGGGCAGCAGTCAAGAGGCACAGCGCACGTGGGAATGCATGGGTGAGAGGGACAGCACCAGCTCGGGTCGCACCGAGCTAGGAAGCTAGAAAGCTGAGTGTACCCAGTGCCCGAGGTGGTGCCGATCACATGCCGTTTGGCAAAGATGGGACCACGATGTATACATGGGCCGGCTCATGTGTGCAGCATTGCTGTTGCATGGCTGGTGCCAGGCATGAGGTGCAAGGGGGGTGGATAAGACGGGGCCGGGGATGAAACCAAAGGGTATAGACATAGTATGCTTGCCTCGTCCAAGACAATCAGGAGCCAGCCAGCAATCGTAAAACACCTGGCGAGTTTCGCTAGCTGCCTCGGACCCCGACCCCTCCTCTTGCTTCCCCATGTGTCACCTCTGGCCTCACATGCGTATGCCCACAATTGATCATGTCATACGCACCAAGCTGTTGCTCAGCGGCCATGCCAGTGCTGTGCTCGCCAGTGTAGGTTGTGTGCCAGCCTGCAGCGCGAACATGCTCTCTTGCGCACGCTGCCCAGTGGTTGAGGCCAGGTGCACGAAAGCTCCCAGGGCCTGCTGCTGCTGCTGCTGCTGCTGCTGCTGCTGCATGGCTCTTCCTGCCTGTGGCGCGCACATGAAGCAATACCATTGTGTCAGTTGCAGCCGCAGCCGTGCAGGTCAGGGGAACCTCTGAGGGCGGCCGTACAATCCGTGGCGCGCAACACGGGCCCGAGGGCAGCGCACTGATGGCATCGGGCAGCGGTGCAGCGCACGCGAGGCAAGTCGTACAAGGGAAGATGCCCCCAATGCAGGCCTCAAGTAAGCCGGGTGCCAGCCCATCTTGAGCACAGCCCCGGCACCCTGTGCTGAACCCAACAGAGCATCTCGTCCCGAGCCTTTGGCATCGCGTGGCAGCGGATGCACCCGTGCGTGGCCTTTGCTCCCCTTGCAGTTGATCGCTGCCCCTGGAAACCTGTCCCAGGGCCCAGAAATGCCAGCTGTCCCACGCGCCTGTTAACGATGCGATGCCTCGCGTGTGGCCAGGGCGGTCTTGGGGGCTCCTCCTGATGAGCAAAGCTACCGCCTCGAGGCCGGTTTTGGGCTAAAGACCAGGCGCACTTCAATATCCCTTAGTTTGCCCCCAAGAGGGCCACAAGACTAAGGTCCTTGAATATGACAAACGCACTGTTTGCAGCTTTGTGGTGGGTGCTGCTAGCCATCCAGATATGTGCAGTTGTAGCGCGTGCGGGTTGTTTGTGCTGTGAGGAGCTGCGTGGTGCGAGAAATTGAGGAATGTGAAGTGTGGCCAAAGTAATTGAAAATGGTATGGCGCACGGCGCAGGCGCCTGTGTGTTGTAACTCAGATTGCGTGAAGAGCAAAGTGCTCACAAAGTGGACTGCGATACATGCCAATGGTTTCGTCTGCTGGCAGCGTGTGAACCTGGCTGCTGGCACAATGCCACAATCCGATGCAGATGCTGGCAGCGAAGAGCATCCCGCAAGGCTACCGGGGCAAGCACAACTTCTGGAGTGGGTCATACTTGATACATGTTCGTCCCCACGGGGCAGCAGGTTTGCTTACGCGCAGAGGGTTCAGCTGCAAGCCCTCTTGCTCGAGGTTTTGCGCTTTGCGATGCTCCTTGTCCACCTGGCCACATGATCACATGACAACAAGCAGCAGCATGAGGAGCAGGTGCAGCACACGCATTAGTGCAGCGCTGCCGGCTTCCCGCATCAGGACGTGGCGGGTAGAGGGAGGAACGAAGGCAGGTCAAAACGCCCCCCCTTTGCGAGGTGCTGGGAGCATCACGCAATGGGGCAGTGCATCGTGGATCACGGACTGTCATTGCATCAAATAGTGCAGTCGCACATCGATTGCAAGCATCCCACCAAGTGAGCCAGCGCTGCATGCCTTAGCCTAGCAGTGCTCATCAGCAAACACTGAGCGCCGTCACGAGCGCAAGCATGGCTATGTGGAGCAATTCTGTGTGCGAGGCTTGTGTACGTGTCGAGATGACGACTCAGCCAGCAAGCACGCATGCACGTGTCTCTGCTGGGTCAACACTTGTGGGCCCTGTGCAGCCGCATGACTGTGCTGCTTGCACTGTGGTTGAGGTCTTGCCTGGCCCGTAGCAGCTATATATTCATTCACCCAGCACCCTCCGGGTCCAGAACCAACAGCAAACAGAGATAGACGCCAGTAGTTGTACCACATCAGCAGTGCCCCAACACCATCTCGCAACAAGGACGTACTTGAATGCTGGGCCAGCTCGACACGCTGAAGCAGCAATGCCTTGCCTCAGTAGTGAAGGCACCGAGCGGGTCTGCGTACTGCTCACCTGCCGCTGGCACATGACGATGGTACATCAATACATCATAGATCATAGACACATCACACTGACCCAAGAACATTGTTCGCGATACGGCGGAGGTGCTATTACTAGCTGGTGTTACTACTGACCCAATAGTCAAACACATCCTTGTGCTGTCTGTTGCTTAAGCAGAACTGGCTACGCCCACTGCCTTGTGCCATAGTGCATGCCCGCACAAATAAACACACACAGCATTGGTGCCACGTCCTTGGGCAAGTCCAGCACGGCTGGTAACCTTCCATGACATATGGGACACACGTCAGGACCTTTCATCAGATCAGCACACACGCACGATGGCCGCCCTGCCCTCATCAAGCACCACCTTGACCTCATCACCGCCTTCAAACGCTGCCCAAACTGCATCCCCGATCTCCCCTGGCCCCAACTCCACCTCTGCCTCCTCCCCCTCATGCGTCATCGAACTCACTCTCCCACCCTCTAACAAGTCAATGACCGTCCGTACCGTCCCTCCGATGCCATTGCTACTGCTGCTGCCCTGCCCCCCTGTCCAACCACCAACCCATATCACACCTCCTTCCATCCTCAATAACACCTCAAACAGACAGTGGGCCCCAGCAAGCTAGCACCCAGCCTACCTCGGGCCCCAATTCAAATGTCCAATGCACCACTCTCAGCCGATTACAGCCCAAGGGCATGAAGGATGCAGGCATGCCTGCATGGCCCCTCGCATCCCTCGAGTACCATGAGGGGCACGCGGGGGAGACTGTCACCGTGCCAGACGATGGGTGAACTCAACGATACCAATGCCATGGGTGAAACCCGCACTCACTCAGTGAACACACTTGCCATATCACTGCACCCACATCGCACTTACTGGCTGTCCGCTGCTGGCAAGCTGCCAAACATGCGCTGCACGTGCCAGTCACCTTGGCTGGCGTGGCTTGATGGGGGTGGGCCCTCAGGCTGTGGCCAGTTTGCCTGTGCTGCCTTGTGTAGCGCACGCGTGCATGGCACACGGTCGCAAACGTTAAAACACGGGGCAATTAAAGCTGCACACATGAAAAGCTGCACGCATCTCACAGTGTACCAGGTGGACCTGGTGCAGTCCATCAGCCTGCATGCTCACTTGTACTGGAAGTCCAGCACGCGAGTGAATGGGTTTGGTGACTGTGGGCCGGTAGACTGCAGATCTCGCTGGTGCACATCTCCAAACGTCATGCCTCCCAGCTCCCGACGGACATACACCAGCTCCTCGTCTGTGACCTGTGCACAAAAGCAAACGACAAGTCAATCACAGGCGCACGCATACCGTGGGGTGGAAGCTTGGAGGAGTGGAGGAGAGCAAAGGATGCACTTGACCATGCCAACAAGCATGGGTGGCCCAGTATGCAGTGCCATAGTGCAACGCGGTCCAGGGGTTGATGACCAGGTGCAGCCAAGATGCCCAAGGATGGCAGGCTACAAGAATCAAATTGATGCACCCAAACAGCTGCATGTCGGCCTTCGTTGGGGAGGCCACTTCACCTGAAAATTGCGTTGGCCCCGCAGCTGCTCCAGCTTGTCGACCAACAGCACATCCCTGAGCGAGTCATCCTGCAAATATGCCTGCACGCCAACGCAAGGCATGTGGAGTCAAGTAAAGTGGACTACGGGCAAGGGCAGCCAGTTGCGACTCGACATACATGCCAAAGAGGGGGGCCATGCCATGTCATGCAGATGCGGTTTGTTAGGTCATGGGCTCGGTCCATGAGCCCTGACATCTGATGAGCAGCTCAACACACCTGACACCTTACTGTTGTATGAGTTTGCACAAACACTTCACATTACACCAGTGCCTGTACCTGGAACGTGGGCGGGTTGAAGGTCGTGTTGGGTACGATGGACAACTTGAAGTTGTTAAAGGCCCACTCGATTGGCTTGAACAGGAGCAGGCCGTTGCGGACATCATTGATGTCGTCCATGCCGATCTTGTCGCAAACGCTGGTTTCAGGGGGGTGTCACAACAGCAACAAGGTTGGGTGTCTTGGCAGTAGGGATCCTGGTACATGACATGGCATCTGCATCACCATGCACATGGCTCATACATGATATCACATGGCTCCCACAAACTAGCTTGGATTTGGGGTGGTTGTGATGGCCTCAGTCACTTACCCGGCCCACATACGCTTCCACAAATGCGCTGCAATCACGGTGCTTGTTGGCAGGTACTTGTGAGTCAGCATGCAAAACGCCAGGCAGCCCACAGTGCCGGCACGCCGTGCGCTGTAAGCTGCCAGCAGATTCGCCTGCATGTGTTATAGCAAGGTGTGCCAGCAAGGCATCAGACTCCAACGCCATGGGGCAGACAGGTTGGGGCTATTTCAGGGTTAAGGTTACACAGGGAAGAGCACGACGCACACCGAAAAAACAGCGCACGCGGCCGAGGCCGACCCTCCCTGCAGGACAGGAGGACAACGAGGCGGAACAGACGAAGCAGAAGAAGCAAAAGAAGGAAAAGAAGCAGAAGAAGCAGAACCGGAGGGAGAACAGGAAGAAGAGCAAACAGCAACAAG
>BDCZ01000103.1:46992-60903 GCA_001662365.1 Chlamydomonas applanata
CCACGCTGCGTGAGAGCATACGTGTGCACGCATGAAATGACAAACCCGCAAACGCGCTGAAACGCTGTGAGCAATCTCTTGCTGGTACACAGTGCTCTTGTGCAGCACACGCGCGGCAGTGCATCATGCGTGCATGCATGCGTGCATGATGCTTGCATGAACACGAACAAGCCCCTGTCTGGCATGCGCACCCTGCTTGCAACCCCCAGGCCTGCTGATGCGACCCCGCGCAGACTATGCGTACCTGGAAATGCTGACTGTTGAGGCACCTGGCCAACTGCTTGAAGAGGGGTGTCATGACTTTCTGAAACTCTTGTGCCTGAGTCAGCTCGAGGATCTCCTCGAGCTCGCCAAGGAACAACACCTCCTTCTGGCTGTTGGTGACAGGCCAGTACTTGAGCAGCGCCTTCAGCACGGGCTCTGCGAGCTTGGAGTCCTTCTCCACGAACTGCGACGACATCCGGACGATGCGAAGAGCTGAACGCGACTTGCGTGATGACCCATCAACCGAGGTGTGGCCGTTCGGGCACTACCGCAAGGATCAGGTGGGTGGCCATCATCAGCCGTACACACACAAACCCCAACCAATTCCGCACCTGCGTCACGCAGTACGCCAGCTGCTGGTGGTACATCGCCACGCACTTGGGCTTGTGCAGCGGCATGAGCGCCCGTTGAAGGAACATCTGCATGGGGACCCCAGAAGCAGGGTGCCAGGGTTTGATCATGCCTTGCATGGTGAGGCATGCACATGCCATGCAGGCACATGGGAACCCTCCCCACCTTGTGCTCCTCCTTCAGGGGCAGAGCGAAGCCGTTGATGATTGATCCCAGGATCTCCAGCAGCTCGGCCACGCCATTGTGGCGCTCGGTCTCAAAGATGAAGCGGTAGAAGACGTTGTTGATGGCCTTGCGGATGAACGGGCGGTGCACCATGAACTTGCCATAGATGCGGTGCAAGATGGTTTTGAGGTAGTCGCGCTCGCGGGGGTCCTCCGAGTCAAACAGCTCCAGCAGCTTGAGCACAAACTGTTGATCGATGTACTTCTTGGCCACCTTCGCGTCCGTGTCGTTGCTAACCACGTAGCGTAGGAGGAACTCATACACAATCTGCGTGCCGCGCACCAGTGGGCTTGGTCAGGGCCATGCCCGGTCCATGCCATGCAACATGCCCATGCACCATGACCCCTTGCCCCACGGGATCAGGGGCCCCCCCGCATGCGCACCTGCAGGTGCGGCCACGCCGGATCCAAGCTGGGCTCCTCCTCTTCTGCATCAAAGTTCTCCACTTCATGTGACCGTGCTGGGGGCAGGGTCCTGAACAGATTGTGGCTGAGCATGAACACGATGTCTTCTGAGACTGCCTCCGTGAACTTCCCTTGCCCGCTGTTCGCGTAGTCCACCAGCTCCAGCAGCGTCTGGCGCTTCATTTCCTTCTCCCGCACATGCTTTGTTGGGTCCGTGAAGTCAAATGTAAAGCTGCACATGTGCAGCTTCTGCACGAAGAGATACTGCTTCTCCGCTGGCGAGACATCGCGGAAGGAGGGCAGGGGGTCTGCGTAGTACTGGGAGAAAGTCTGCTCGTTGATGACAGGCAGCGGAGGCTTTTCCCTTGCCGCTGACACCGGCCTCGACGTCTGGCCTACTGTTTTGCTTATGGCCGAGCTGGTCGAGGGCTTGCTGCTGGTGCTGGTGGAGGTGGAGGCCTCGCTATCCTTGCTGCTCTTACTGCTCTTGGTGCCTCCTCCACCAAACTTCTGCTTCATGCTCTTCAGCATTTTTTGTCCAAGCAGCGACCCCAACTTTCAGCCCAGTCTCTTCACCCTACAGCGCAATCCATCCTATGTAGTCATCAGCAGACACGGGGCAACGTATGGTGGGGTGCTGCGCAAGGTCAATGCGAATGGGTCGACATGCACCTGCAATCATGGGAGTGGCACATGCCATAGGAATGAGTGTTCCGTGCCCCTAATCCACGGCTCTATTGCCACCGATCAGCAGCAGCGCAGCTCTTGACTGTCGACTTTCAAATGGGCCGCATTGCATCGACACCATCATGCAAGACTGACTAATTGTGCCCTGCCGCGCTGCACTGTACACACGCCAAGCCATGCCACACTGGTGTTTGCAAGCGCCCATCTGCACCTATGCAACATGTGAACGCTGGATCACGCGCGGTCTGCTCACAACTGCGATGCGGGCGGTACGGCTACTTCCGCAACCAGGCCCGCGCCTGCGACAATCTGCACTGCACCCCTCCAGTCATCTTCTGGAAAGTACTTGGCGGAGTGGGCAACCACAGCTGGTGCATGACCTGCAGGCATCGGGACCAGATCATGCAAGCTGGTCGCACCATTGGTTTGTACGTGCAATGCGGTACAATGCTGCATCGAACACTTCAGAGCCGCCTGTCCATATGCTGTGCAGGGGGTTTACTGCCACCCACATACCTGCTCTGTGTGTGTCAAGCCCCAACGCCTCGCGTCGTGCAAGCACAGCAGTTTCAAGCTCAAACAGCTCAGCATCATGCACGTCCATCTGTAGTGCGGACAAGCAGGGGATCACACGTTCACAGCCCTTCACCAGCATGCATGAGGCGCATTGGTGGGTTGCCAGCAGGCAGCAACCAGCTGGCAAAGCACCCCAATGCTGTGCAATGGGCATCAGCAGGCGATCCCACGTACCTCCCGCATAGCGTCTGCCAGGCGGCTGACATACTCCCAATTAGGGCCTGATGGCCCTTGGGCTGTTGCGATCTGTGCTGTCAGCTGCTCCTGTGTCGCTGGCCCCAGCCAGTTCCTGTTGCGGCTGCAGATGCCAACCCAGATGAGTGGTGGTTTAGTGCAAGTTGGCAGCAATGCGTTTCTATGGATAGCGCGACAGCCGCTGATTAGTTGCCGCGGCAGTTCACAAGGTACTTAGAAGAGCAGCAGCTGGCAGTCTGGCAAGCTGACAGTTTTGTAAAGGCATCAGGTACACTAGCAGTAGAGGCTCAAGTAGTGACTTGCCCACCTCTTGTCAGATGACGCGATGTAGCACAGCACCCCCTGTAGCAGCAACGTATGGTCCCCGTCACGCCCGCTCGCACTCACATTTGTATCTGTGCTGTTGCCTGCCATGCTGCTGGGCTCCTTTTCACTGCTGCTCCAGGATGGCTGCTGGGTACTGGCTGCACTCGTCGATGGCTGCAGAACCTGAAGCTGGTCTGCGTGGCCATAAACGTGCACAAGCTCGCGGACATCGTACTGCTTTTCTCTCCATTCAAGGTACTGCGGCCAGCAGCGCATGCAAGCAGTACACTTCATGTGCTTGGCAGTACCAATGCATGCTCAGCTGCCGTAGTGCCTGCACGTCAGGCAGCAGCAAATGGGAGTAGTACATGTGCCAGTGCTTTGCACAGCTGCTACAAGCCTGCAGCGACTGTGCGTGTACCTTGAGTGTTTGTGCCTGCTCCTCTGCAGTGCCGGCCAGCTCATAAGCAACACCCCACTGCAAAAAGCAGGTGGTAAGGCCGACGGGGATGCGACATTGAAAGGGCGTTCTGCATGGCCCATGATTGCAATCATGCTGACCCGGGCCAGCCTCAAAGGCTTGGCTCCTGAACTGTGAACAGTGCATCGAATTGTGCACGGCAGCAGCGCCAACACACCGTGACTGCCCCCTCACACTGCTCCAGGGTCACTGTTCTCCCTGGTGCTTCTGGCGTGCCCCGATGGTCTGCGCAAGACAGGCACATGCGCATGCAAACATACTGTGCATGCAGCTATGCAGGCTCCCAGCAGAGCATGCTTGCATGCCACTTGCAAGCTTGCAAGCTTGCGCGCCATGCAAGCAAGAGAGCAATTCATGATCTGGTGCTGTGTCCGGTGTGCACTGCATGTGACCATGCAGACGCTGGCGCATGGAGGCGGACACACCAAGAACATGCAGGAAGCCGCGCGAGCAGCCTCACGCACCTGTTGACCCCTGCCACCATACCCTGCGCCAATCCTTGATGTAGCCCTGCACCCTCCTGGCATGCTCGAAGCCTGGCCTGTGCACTAGGGAGCCATATCCGAAGATCCACACCGAGTTTGTGGTGGGGGAAACGATAGAGCTGGCCAGAGGTTTGAGGTAGGACATGACCTCTAATGCGATGCAGGAAATGGCCAGCGTGTGTTGCACAACAATACGGAATGAGTGGGCAAAAAAAGAGGGTGAGAGAAGGGATGATGTGCGCTTTTTGCGTGCACAGGCCCCATTCGGGTCATGCAAGGTGCCCTCCTTGCCTTTATAGGGTATAGGAGCCGGTGTATCGTTCAGCACTCGCACCTGGGCGCTCTCAGTGGGGTGCCGCCACAGATCATAAACAAATTCTCGACACTTATCCGCGGGGAACCTCCGGAGAAGCGAAGGAAGATGGCTCCGCCTGCCGAGAAGGCTGCGGAGGTGCGTGCTTGGGGGCATCCAGTCGCTCAATCCGCGCAGATAACAAGCGATGCAATTGAGGCCACGGGTTGTCTCCATCGAGCACGCTGTGATGGCGATCCTGTCCGTGATACTGGCTGTGGGCGCATCTGCAGGGCCAGGGGTCGACTGCACGTCGTGACCAGCTGCTGGCCATTCAGGCAGAGGCGCAGAAGCGGTGGGCAGCCAGTAAGATCTTCGAGGTTGAGGCCCCAGCGCCTGGTAGGTGGCGCATGGGCAGATTATCACATGGACGGATCCAGTGGCACCATGCAAACGAGCCCTGCCATGCATGCCACCAAGAGCCCAGCCCTGCTTGCTTTCCCAGACACGCGCAGCGAGTCCAGGGCTACAGTGCACTGAGCCTGACAGGATACATGCCAGGACGGTACCAGGGTTGCATGCTGCTCAACAGGGCACATGGTCAGCAAGCAGGCGTATCGCATCACATGGAAATGCCAACAGGCTGGCAGGCAACCCCCATGCCACCTTGCCCGCGCCGGTGGCATGCATGGCATGCAATCCCTGCAGTCCCCACTTTGCCCACGCTGTACTGCTGGTGCTCTGTGCTGTACTGCCTGCGTGGCATGTGCCAGGCGAGGCAGACACTGGGAAGTTCTTTGGCAACTTCCCCTACCCCTACATGAATGGCTTGCTCCACCTGGGCCACGCGTTCACCATCTCTAAGGTGTGACTAAGGAGTGTGCGAGTGTGACCCACGGGCAACAGGAGTGACTGTGTGACCCTGTTACAGGAGCGGCAGAGGCACGCACAAGTGTGTGCAGGTTGGGAAGACCAACGTGAAAGAGGCGCAGAGCAGCAGGGAAGCTGACGCAGGGGCAGGGGTCGAGGGCGTGGCACAGCCCAGCATGCACAACCAGCCAGCCGCGACAGTGACGCAGAGGGCAGCTGGGCACAGGCCAGACGGATTGCTGGTGTGCGCGATGGGCGCCCCATGAAGGAGTGCATGCCAAGGCAGGGGCACACAGTATGCATGCCTAGCCACAGCTGGGCTGCACATGGCGCACACAGCCGGCCAATGGCAAGCTCGCTTGCTGTGGCACCCTGGTCCCCACCATGCACCTGCATGCATGCTTCAGGCCACACAGGCGCATGCACGCCTCACCATGCACATGTATGCATGCCTCACCATGCACATGCATGCGTGCATGCGTGGCCGCAGCTGGAGTTTGCATCAGCGTACCACCGCCTGTGTGGCAAGCGTGTGCTCTTCCCCCAGGGCTTTCACTGCACCGGCATGCCCATCAAGGTACGCAGCACACATCAGGGGCTAACTGGGATATGGTATCATGGGTTGAACGAGCGAAACACAGGCCGAACGGGGCTCAGGTAGCCTGAACGAGCCGAGCATGGGTCTGACTAGGTGACGGAATGGGGCTACTCATGGGCTGGCCATGGGGGCTGCCATCAAGATGCGCGGCTGCCTTCCACACACACACGCACGTGCGAATGTGTGGTACTGTGGTTACCGTAGGTCAGGTCTGTTCCCATTTATGCTTCTATAGATCGTGCGCGCTGGCTGCACGTGGGCTGGCTGCTGGGAACGGGCGCACAGCGTGCGCAGCGCGCGCAGCGGCTGGGCACGGGGGCACATGGCTGTGGGAACTGCTCAGCAGTACCACAAGGCGACAGCACAGGGCAGCGGGCACTTGCATAGACAGGCCTGTCGGGGCGCGAAAAGAGAGGTTCCAGTCAGGGTTCCAGTGGGATATGAGCTTTTGCAATGTATCTGAGGCAATGGGGGGCCTGGCGGGGCATGCACTGTGCAGGTCAGGCCAGGGAGCAATGGAAGGATGTCACATGGGCGCCTCCTTAATGGACTCACATCAGGGTCTCAATTTATGAGCGCAAACATTCCATATGCACACTCACACCAGGCACCCACAGTGCAGCCTTGCCATGGAATTGAAAGTTCAAGTTTGAGTGAACTAGAACCGACAAAAGCAAATGCGGTGTACTGCTGCGTGGTGCAGGCATGCGCTGACAAGCTGTCCCATGAGCTTGAGCGGTACGGCTGCCCACCCAAGTTCCCAACAGAGGAGGAAGCGGCGGCCGAGGCGGCGGCTGCAGCGGCAGCGGTGGCGGCGCAGGGCCCTGCAGAGGTGCGGCGCTGCAGTCCATGCTTTTCACACACACGTGCGGCAGCTGCCGGCGTGTAGGGGACGGCCATGCCGCGCGACTCCCACGCGGCGTGTGCCTGTGCCGGGCCCTGCGCATCATGCAGTCATGCATGCGCGTATGCATGGCGATGCTGTCATGCATGCCATCATCAACCCCACAGCTCAAGGACCCTCAGCAAATCCAGCCCCCTATTGATGCGCACTTGATGCATGCATACATGTATACGGAAGCCGCTACACACGCATGCAAAGCCGCTACACACGCATGCAAAGCCGCTACACACGCATGCAAAGCCGCTACACACGCATGCAAAGCCGCTACACACGCATGCAAGGCCGCTACACACGCATGCAAGGCCGCTACACACGCATGCAAGGCCGCCACGTATGCGTCCAAAACACCGCCATGCATGCATGTGACCATTGCCCCCACAGCTAAAAGACCCCACCAAGTTCAGCGGCAAGAAGTCCAAGGCAACCGCTAAGAAAGGGCCGGGCCAGACCCAGTGGGGCATTCTGAAGCTCAGTGGCATCCCCGAGGATGAGATCCCAGCCTTTGCAACCACTGACCACTGGCTTCAGGTGGGTCCAGGGTTGGTGCAGGTGGGGCCTGGGTTTTGGGGGACAAGAAGAGGCCCCGTCCTTTGCAACCACTGACCACTGGCTCCAGACCATCAACTCAAGGTGGGGTGCGGCGGGAGGGTTGAAGGGTTCAGGGCTCGAGGTTTGGGGCTCAGGTTGTGCCGCTCTTGGAAGACGCACATACCTACTACTCCGCCTGCACTGATTGTACTGCCTCTTGTATTTGTACTGCCTGCGGTGCTGCCGCAGTACTTCCCGCCCCTGGCCAAGGAGCACCTGGCGATGATGGGCTGTGGGGTGGACTGGCGCCGCTCGTTCATCACCACCGACATGAACCCCTACTACGACTCCTTCGTGCGCTGGTGAGCTGCATTCGGGGTGAGGGGAAGAACGGAAAAAGGGAAGGATGTTGGCAGGGATGTAGGGGTGGCAATGAAGCTAGTGGCAATGTAGGCTTGATGAGGAGGAGAGATAGACTTCATATGATTGTATGTTCGTATCCAAGGCGCGAAGGTTTGGACCAGCGCAGGTTGGGTTCAGGGGTCCTTGCACGCCAACACGATTCCTGGCCCATACATCAGCCTCTGGCGCCGCGGTGTGGGCCAGAGAACATGTCGGTGTGCACAGACGGTGGCCGCTCTTGGTTGCCAAGCATGCATACACGAGCAGTTGAGCACGAGCCCAAGTGCATGCCTGGATCCTGATCTATGGCAGCACGTGAGGTGATGCTGTGCCGGGCATGGTTTGTAGCCCGTTTGTAGCACTGGTTCGTGTTCAAGGGCCTCAAGCGCAGTGCAAACGCAAGGTCATTGCATGGCCGCAGCATGTAGCATGGCGCATGGCCGCATGCATGCCGCGCGGGACCTGGGATGAGCTCGGAAACCACTGGAGGCCGGCGGCGGTTTGGCACGGGCGCGGGTCTGGGCTTGGGGGCCGCCGTGCGTGGCAGTGGCCTGGCGTGGAGTGCCCACCCCTGGCACACCCCCACTGCCTGCACGGCGGTCCCCATCACCCGCCCGCACCACCCGTGCCAAGCCGCACGCCGGCGGAGGGAGAAAAACCTGAACGCACGCACTGAGGCCCCGCGCATCACGATATGCAAGCAAGCACGCACGCACTCATCAGCAGACTTGATAGCATCATTTCTTAATAACAGTATCCCGCATTATCCCAATCAATGGCATAGTGTGATGTATAGCTGCCACGTGACATGACCAGCTCCCCCACCACCTGAGCTCCTGTACTGCCTTGCCGGCTGCCAGTACCGCCCGTGTACCGCCCGCTGTACAGCTTATGCCGTCACACTGCCCACTGTACCGCCCCCGTACTGCCTGCCGCGCAGGCAGTTCTGGACGCTGTACCGCCTGGGCAAGGTGATCAAGGACAAGCGCAACACGATCTACTCGCCGCTGGATGGGCAGCCGTGCGCAGACCACGACCGAGCGACGGGCGAGGGCGTCAACCCCCAGGACTACACGCTCATCAAGCTCGAGGTCGCCGAGCTCACGGGTGGGTTGCCTGAGTTCAGGAGCTCGTGCGTTCGTAAGGTTCAGGAGCGCACGCGTCAGGTTGGGGGTCATGGGGTTCAGGGTGAAGAGGTGAGGGCCGGATGCAGGAGCTCAAGGCTGAGGTCGTGGTCCTACATGCAACTGTTTTGCCTGTTGCCTTTTGACTTCAGTGTAAATTTGGATGTTTGGGTTGCTCCAGGCTCGGGGGGTGGCCGATGGTGTCCAGCAGGCCACGTGCAGTGTTCCCACACCTGGCGATACTGTCCCCTCCTTGCGCCCCTGCAGGCGCCCTGGCCCCCCTGGCTGGCCATGGCAAGGTCTTCCTCATGGCTGCCACGCTGCGCCCTGAGACGATGTATGGCCAGACTAACTGCTGGGCGCTGCCTGAGGGGGAGTATGGGGCGTTCAAGGGCCTGGATGATGAAATCTACATCATGACAGAGCGCTCAGCACTCAACCTGTCCTTCCAGGTGCGACGCATCGCGGCTGGGGTGCCACTACGAATGCCGATTCTAGATGCCAAACCTGTATGCCTAGCTCTGCACCCTGAAACCTGAACCTTGACCCTGCCCCCCGATGAACGCACCACAGGAGAAGACACCCGTGCGTGGCAAGCCCGAGTGCCTGCTGGCGCTGACGGGCCAGGACTTGATTGGTACACCCCTGAAGGCGCCCCATGCGGTGCACCCGGTCGTGTATGTGCTCCCGCTGCTCACCATCCTCACGAACAAGGGCACAGGCATTGTGACCAGTGTGCCGTCCGACTCCCCCGATGACTACACCGCCCTCATGGTGGGTTGGTTGGTGGTCGGTGGGTTAGTTGGTTGGGGCAGTTGGTTGGCTGGTTGTAGGGGCGGTTGGGAGGGTGGTTGGTGCGAGTGTGCAGAGGGTTGGCAAGCGCGCTGAGGGGGGCACAGTGTAACACGGCGCGCACAGTGCGTGCAGCGCGCATGCGCATATGCCTGGACCCTGCAGCCCCAAGCAGCCCGCGCACAGCACACACCCCAGCGGTGCGCGGGTTTATGGAACACCAGGGCTGCCAGAACAAGGGGGCGACCCCGCATGCGTTAGATTACCCGCGGCCCCACAACCACATGGGCCGTGGACATGAGCACGCACGCACACCTCAGACACCAGGCCCTCCTGCCACATTTGTCCCATGCACACACTCATGCGTGATTGCCTGTGCGCTCGAGTATGTTATGCTGCTGTGCTGCACTTCTTCACGCCCTGTACTGCCTGTACCGCCCGTTGTACTGCAGCGCTGCGTACCGCCTGATGTACTGCCCCCACACCACTGTACTGCCCCACAGGACCTGAAGAAGAAGCCCAAGCTGCGCGAGAAGTACGGTGTGAAGGACGAGTGGGTGATGCCCTTTGACATCATTCCCATCATTGACATCCCGGGCTTTGGTGACAAGGCCGCGCAGGTGCGGACAAACTTTAAAAACATCACGAGTTGTCACGGTGCGTGTTGTATATGTGTAGTATTATGGTGACAACGCTGCGCAGGTGCTGGTCATATCCATCATTGCGTGCGGCACCCGCAACCCTGAGCCCTCTCAGCCTTATTGTAAGTTCTGAATGTGGACCCCTCAACTGCCAGCCCTACATCCTGCACCCTGATGCCTGAGCCTTACCTGGGGGCCTGACCTGGGTTGGAGCCTTCTCAAGTCGGTGTGCGAGTTGTGGAGGATCCACGTCACGCTCTGCATACACACCCTCGCATGCCACGGCCCACTGCGTCACAGCTGCGTCCGTCTGCTGTGACGTTCATCACGGGGCCTGCTGTGACGTGCCGATCACGCGATCACGGGGCCTGCTGTGACACTCGTCACGGGGCCTGCTGTGATGTGCCACTGGGTTGTACTGCAGGTGGTGTGTGAGGAGCTCAAAATTCAGTCCCAGAACGACACCGCCAAGCTGGCTGAGGCCAAGCAGCGCGTGTACCTGAAGGGCTTCACGGACGGCGTCATGACGGTGCGTTACACTGGTTGCACAGGATGGGCGTGGGTGTGACAGTATGGTGCCGCAGTGTGACGTGGTTGCAGTGCGGCAGTGTGGCATTGTGGCGGGCGCAATGCATCGCCATGCTGCCTGCATGCTGAGTCTGCATGGTGACGGGAGGCGCGTGGTGACAGGGAGGGCATGGCATGCAAGCACGCATCACAGAGATCGGCACGCATGTGCCACATATAGAACCAGGAACCCCTGATCAGGTAGTAGGCAAGTCAGCAAAGCGCACATCCGAACCACTAAAAGGTTAACAAATCAAACTTGAAAGGGAACCCTCAATGGCACCCTGATGCCGGAACCCTTGATCCGCAGGTCGGCAAGTACGCGGGCCGCAAGGTCAGCGAGGCCAAGCCACTCATCCGTGATGAGATGTACGCTGCTGGCACCGCGCTGCCCTACTCGGAGCCGGAGAAGCAGGTGCGGAGGTTTGCCTGTCCGAGGTTGACTTTTGGCAAGAGGGTTTGGCAAGAGGGTTTGGCAAGAGGGCAAGAGGGCAAGAGGGCAAGAGGGAGAAGCAGGTGCGAAGCTTTTTTATGGCCGAACAGCGTCAGGGGTGGCCCAAGTCAACAGTGGCCCAATTCGTAGCCAAGCAGCGTCGTGTCTTGTTCGGGGAGGTGGGGGTGGGTCAAGGGACAGCCAGGATTCCTTCCATGGCAGCCCGCCATGCGTTACAGATCAGACGGGTCAAGCACTGTGGTCAAACACGGTGGTCAAACACGGTGGTCAAACACGGTGGTCAAACATGGGGGGTCAAGCGCCGTGGTCAAACGCTCGGTCACCACACATCACACACGCACAGGTCATCTCCCGGTCGGGTGACGAGTGTGTGGTGGCGCTGACGGATCAGTGGTACCTGACCTATGGAGAGGATGAGTGGCAGGCACTCACACGCCGTGCGCTGGACGGCATCGAGACGTACAGCGAGGAGGCACGGAACAGCTTTGCGCACACGCTGGGTGCGTTGCGCCAGGCTGGTTTGCTGTCAACGTACTGTTGGTGCTCAGCGGGGTGGGCGGGTATCAGGGGGTGGCATGCGTGTGTGTGCGTGTGTTGGGGGGGAGGTACCTGATGTGTACCTTATGTGTACCTAATGTGCAGCCTGATGTGTACCTGATGTACATCTGATGTGTACCTTGGCTGATGTACGCTTCAATTTGTATTGCTTCCGTACGTCAGGTTGGCTCAAGTCATGGGCGTGCTCGCGGTCGTTTGGGTTGGGCACGCGTGTGCCATGGGACGAGCAGTTTCTCATCGAGTCCCTGTCAGACTCAACCATCTACATGGCATACTACACGGTGGCGCACATCCTGCAGGTACGGTCGGTTGGGGATCGGTTGGGGGTTGGTTGGTGGGAGTTGGCTGCGGGAAGTCAGCAAACTAGATTTGGTATCTTGGGGGTCGCGGCGTATGTGCGGCGCATCCGCCACCTCCCACCTCCCACTCCCAAAACAAACCAATCCCAACCCCCCAGGCGACACACCGCCAGCGCCCACACTCTCACACCCGCATACATTTCACCCGCCCTTGGTCACCTAACAGCCACATCCCACATCCCACATGCTTTGTGCGCCTCTCACACTTTCCCCAGGAGGGTGAGATGTACGGCGTGCACCGCGGTGCAGTCAAGCCAGAGCAGTTGACCAATGAGGTGTGGGACCACGTGTTTCTGGGCAAGCCCGTGCCCGCTGACTGCACCATCCCTGCCGAGACGCTCGCGCGCATGCGCCGCGAGTTTGAGTACTGGTACCCCTGGGACCTTCGTGTGTCAGGCAAGGTGAGGGGGTTGGGCGGTTGAGCGGTTGGGCAGCTGCGTGGTTGGTTGGTCGGATGCTTAGTTGGGGTACTTGATTGGTTGGTTGGCGGAGTGGTCGGGGTGAGTAAATGGTGGGGATGGTCGGTGGGTTGGTGGGTGCGTCAAGGAGGGCGGAATGTGCACACTGCTGTGTGTGAAGATGCATGCGCATGTGCCTGGACCTCGCAGCCCCAAGCAGCCCGCGCACAGCACACACCCCAGCGGTGCGCAGGTTTATGGAACACCAGGGCTGCCAGAGCAAGGGGGCGACCCCGCATGCGGTAGATTACCCGCGGCCCCACAACCACATGGGCCGTGGACATGAGCACGCACGCACACCTCAGACACCAGGCCCTCCTGCAACTCTCTTGAGCACAAAAGCCCATAATCCATGCCTGCGTACCTTGAAGTTGACCTGCCACTGCCATGCCACTATGATGCCCTGCATAAGCTGTTCAGGCGTGTCATGTCACTCAACTGTGATGCCCAAAATATGCAAGGAGTGCCATGTAACATCTCGTGCCATGCATGCCACGCCACCCCTGTGTACCGCCCCCATGAATCGCCCCTGTGAACCACTCAAAACCATCCATCACCCACCCTAACCACCCCCCTCAACCACCCCAACAACCTCCCAACCACTCCAACCAACCACCCCAACAACCTTCCAACCGCTCCAACCAACCACCCCAACCGCCAGGACCTCATCGGCAACCACCTCACGATGGCGCTGTACAACCACACGGCCATGTGGCCTACCGAGGCCCACCGCTGGCCGCGCGCCATCCGCTGCAACGGCCACCTGCTGCTGAACAGCGACAAGATGTCCAAGTCAACAGGCAACTTCAAGACGCTGACGGAGGTGCGTGATGGCTGGTGACTTGTGACAAAAGGATTGGTGTGTAGCCGTGTGATGTGTGATGTGTGATGTGTGATGAGCAACGTGTGATGATGTGAGCTGAAGATGACAGTCGCAGCAATCACACAACGTGGCTCCTCACGTACTTCGTGCGCGTGACTCCATATGTGGGTGTGGTCCTGCACGCCTGAACGGAACGCCCGGCACGCCCGCCTGCACCACCTGTACCGCCTGTACCGCCTGAAGCGCCCGTACTGCCTGTACCGCCTGCACCGCAGTCGATCGCCGAGTTCGGGTCCGACGCGACGCGCTGGGCGCTGGCGGACGCGGGCGACGGCATGGACGACGCCAACTTTGAGACGACGACAGCAAATGCAGCCATCCTGCGCCTCACGCGTGAGCTGGCCTGGACTGAGGAGGTGCTGGCGGCGGGGGTGGGCCTGCGTGAGGGCGCGCCGTCCTCCGTTTATGACCGCATCTTTGCCAACGCTATCAACATTGCCATCGTCAGGACAAAGGTGCGTGGACATAGGACAAGGGTCTCCGGGAGGTGGGCAGGGGGGGTGGGGG
>BDCZ01000103.1:61824-74046 GCA_001662365.1 Chlamydomonas applanata
TTACACACCTGCCAGCTGCACACCGCACATGTGGCATGGCGCATGGCCGCATGCATGTTGCGCGGGACCTGGGATGAGCTCAGAAACCACTGGAGGCTGGCGTCGGTTTGGCACGGGCGCGGGTCTGGGTATGGGGGCCGCCGTGCGTGGCAGTGGCCTGGCGTGGAGTGCCCACCCCTGGCACACCCCCACTGCCTGCACGGCGGTCCCCATCCCCCGCCCGCACCACCCGTGCCAAGTCGCACGCCGGCGGAGGGAGAAAAACCTGAACGCACGCACTGAGGCCCCGCAGGAGGATAGCACACATATCACCGCCACGCCACCATAACCATAACCATCAGCATCACCACCACCACCACCACCACCACCACCACGCACATGGACTATCATGCACATCGCATACAGGTGCACTCTTCAATTCATCACTCATCATTCATCACTCCTGTCTGATTGCAATCCAATTGGCTAACCAACCGCTGGCAACCGCCAACTGCTGCTCATCAACCGCAGGAGGCGTACGACAAGCTGCTTTTCCGTGAGGCACTCAAGACAGCCG
The DNA here is from genome assembly GCA_001662365.1 of Chlamydomonas applanata. NCBI lineage: Eukaryota > Viridiplantae > Chlorophyta > Chlorophyceae > Chlamydomonadales > Chlamydomonadaceae > Chlamydomonas > Chlamydomonas applanata. The sequence continues at coordinate 62,381 of BDCZ01000103.1, forward strand.
CGTATGACCTTGGGAATGCCCGTGACGTGTACAGGTGCGCGTCCTCCAGTCTGTCTGTCTGTCTGTCTGTTTGTCTGTCTGTGTGTCTGTCTGTCTGCGCTTCAGCCAGCCAGGGCGGTGCGGCCAAGGGCTGTCACAGGATTCGCCAGACCGTTAGACGCCCGCCATGGTCAGCCAAGGCAGATGGAAGGAGCCGCTGTTTACGGGCTCAGTCACCTGTTGCTGTTTTTGTGATTGCAGGCTACCCATTGCAGTTCCAGGCTGTCCTGAAATGTGTCATGCGCCTGCATTTGCACGTGTCTGACGGCCGTTCCACTCTCTGTCTGCCATCCAGGTTTGCATGCGGGCCAGATGGTATGAACCGCCAGCTGGTGGAGCGGTTTGTGGCGGTCAGCGCACAGCTGCTCGCGCCTATTACCCCCCACACAAGTGAGCACATCTGGACCAACCTGCTCAAGCGGGAGGGCTCGATCCTTGTTTCTGGCTGGCCGGCGGGCGACGCGCCGGACTTTGTGATGCAGGTGGGTCGCTGCGGCTGGGTGGTTTCCACATCGAGATGCCTGCTGTTCACGTGCGTGCGGTGGGTGGGATGGCTGCATGGAGCGCAGCAACGCTGCAACGATCTTACCTGGTGCTGATCGGGGACGGCCCAGGGTGGATGCGGGCCTGTGAGTGATTACGTACAGAGGAGCTGTGTGCGCCAGAGAGTCAGCTGCTGAAGTGCTGTCTGCGAGCCTTGGGACATTCCACATGTACTGCCATTACAACTGTGATGCCGTCCCACTGGTACTGTTTATCCCACTGGTACCGTTTGTCCCTCTTGTACCGCAGCGCGCTGCACAGTACATTGAGGACACGATCCCCGCGCTGCGCAAGCTGATCCAAAAGGCTGAGACGCCTGCAAAGAAGAAGGGGGGACCGGAGCCAACACCACTCAAGGTCGTGCACGGCGATGTATTTGTGGCGGAGCGCTTCGTGGGGTGGCAGGAGAAGGCACTCCTGGCGCTGCAGGCCGCGTACGACGCGACCAGTAAGGTAGGCGCATCGTCGATGTAGACGTGTTAGTTCATGGCAGAGTTCGTGGTTTGGAGGTTGAGGGGGGGCCGGGGCAGGCGCGCGCCTGCCGAGATCAATTATGGTGTATGTAGCCACGCAGGTGACAGCCGCCCTGTGTGCCGAGAGCGGCCTGGTACAGCCGATGGCCTGTTGAATCCATGTTTGCGTACTGCCTGTTGGTGAGCTGCCGCTTGATGTACTGCATCCCAATACATGTACTGCCGGCATGGTCGTTGTACCGCAGGGCTTCCCGTCTGACGTGTACAGCCGCGTGGTGGAGGCGGTCAAGGCGGATGAGTCACTGGCTGGTAAGAGTGAGAAGGAGATCAAGGCGGCGGTACTGCCGTTTGCCAAGTTCAAGAGTGAGGAGGCGGTCAAGGTTGGGCCGCAGGTGCTGGACGTGAAGCTGCCGTTTGATGAGGCTGCACTGCTCAGGGAGAACCTGCCATATCTCAAACGCACGCTCAAGCTCGAGTCGCTCGCGATCCACCTCGCGAGTGACGCGGCGGCTGTGGCCGCGGCGCCACACCCGGTGGACCCGGCAACGGCCATGCCAGGCGTCCCTGTCACTGCTTTCAAGGTTGAGGCCGCCAGCAGCTGAGCGGGGCTAGCTTTGCTGCCGCGGCCGAGAGCACACGACAGGCGGCTGTGGTTCGTGGCTGCGGATCATGGCTGCGGATTATGTCTGCTGCATGCGTGCGGGGCTGGGTGCCTGCGTGGGGTAAACTCGCGGGCGTGCCAGGTGATTAAACATCCGGGCGACGATCGTCATGTTCATGTTATGGAACCAATGGAGTACTGAATGGGAAGTGAGGATGGGACTGCTGGAGGTTGTCGGGTGGAAGGCTGGCAGGGGGTGGGGGTGAGCAAGCACAGCGCCTGCGGATGGCAGAGGGCACACTAACCCCTGTAAGGCAGGCGAACGGTCCGCGCAGCAAGCACCTGGCGCGAAGCTGCTGCAAGTGGGCTAGTGTAAGAAGCACTCGCCGCGTGGAGATGCATTGAGAGCAGCGCCAGCTTGCGCCAGGGGTCCTGGACTTGCAGATGCCAGCACATGGCGCAGCGTATGCAGGGCTCAGAGCTATGATCACGCGACCAACCTCCAGTCACACTCACCTCCCACTTGGGACGTGACAACCCCCCCAGGTGGTCTTTTAGTCTCAATTACTTTTACAGCACATTGCAGACACCATCAGCGTGATGGCTGTTTCGGCGGCATCATGTACTTGCCCAGCTAGAAGCGCTTGCTAGCAGAAGCAAGAATTCTGGATTGCTGAGTCGTGATCATGAGTCAACACGAAATCGCTGTGGACGACCCTGGGCCAAGCAGGGCCGCTAAAGACACGGAGGGAGCTGAGCAGCCCAGATTCATCGAACACAAAGTAGGGGTCTGCTGCAACATGAAAGACGCTGAGCTGCGTCGATCTGCACCTGTTGCGACTGACACCTGTCCGTGTATATGGTGGATGCAGGTGTCCAACAAAGACACGCTAGCAGGCATTGCGCTTAAATACAACGTCTCGGTAGGTCTTTCCAACTGGGTCTCTGCATCGAACACCAACAGAAGTGCACAGGCGCACAAACGCCTCTGGGATGATCTGCAACAAACACTCACTGCAATTTTGCAGGTTGCTGACATCAAGCGGGCCAATGGCTTGCTTTCTGACACTGCCCTGTATGGTCGGAGCACCTTGCAAATACCTACGAGGCTCATCCCCTTGGGGTGGGTGTTAAGGCCGGCGCTGCATCAGATTGTGGAGCAGCTGGGAACATGGCATTGACCGGCATCAAACATGCAGGCAACAAACCCTTTTGCCAATTCGGCCTGTCGATGTGCGCTGCTGATGCAGGGAGGAGCTACAAGTCATCTTTGCGCAGGTCGCATCTGGTTTTGGGCGAGACCCGGTGCTGAATGCAGAAGCCAACCTGCACCCAGCCTCAGCAGCCGTGGCACGTGTTGCCCGGACGCTGAACATCGTGAATGGAGACAGCTATCCAGCAGGTGTGCATGCGCACAGCACAGGGGTACATGCGCAGCGGGCATGCGGGGCCCAGGGGGTTGGTCGGGCTCGGACAGATCCCATCAGGCGTAGTGTGCCGCTTCTAGCGACAGTGCCCAGCAACAGCGCAAGCTGCTTGCATATGCGCAGAGTGCTTGCATAGCTGCGTGTCTCCTGCCGCTGTGCCAGCGTGTGTCCTACGTGTGCCACCTGCAACAACACAAGGCAGGCATGCCGGACATACCATGCACGTAGCGTGCCATCCAGTGCATGCACATGGCATGCATGCATGTTGGCACTGCGCAGCCCACACTGCACAAACGGGGCGGATCCATCATGGATAGACACTCTGGGAAGGATGCATCACTGGGACACACCACACCCTTGAAAATCAACGCACCATCTAGTCAGGCCATCGCACCGTCAGGGAAGCAACGCACACGACCGGCCAGCCTGCCCCAACCCCCACCCCTTGCCCCACACTGCGCATGGCATCTGCCTGCCGTCCTGCGTACACACCATACCACACGTGCTGCCCCCTGCACGCAGACCTGCCCTCGGACGCGCCCTGGTGGTGCGCCTGTGGGACATGCGATGAGGAGGAGGATGGATCAGGCTTGTGCCGCAGCCGCCGCATCACGGACTCCAGCTGTGGGGATGTGGAACTCATGGAACGCAATGCCCAGGGGGAGCTCATGGCGCCACCATCCACCAGCGGTGCGCCCCCATGCACTTCCCATGCACTCCCCATGCACTCCCCATGCACCTACCCATGCACAACTACCGTGGGGTTTGGCATGCTTCCCATGCCTCGCTAGCCTGGGAGGTATCCCAAGCGTCAAGCTGGTCCCATGCTGCTGGGGTTTCAAGACAGCCACATGTGTCTCTTTTGTTGAGGGTTTGCTGCTGCGCGTGGCGTGGCGGGCTTGCATGGGGTGGTGATGCGTGCACGAGCTTGGACTGACGCTCGCATGGGCATGGCCGATGGGCGCATGCACCATGAGCAGTGGGCCATGGGTGGCGCAGGCCCGCGGGCATGCTGCAGGCATGCTGCTGCAACACATGGGCACGGGGCTGTTGCGGTGGCACAATCCTGCACGTGTGGGCACGAACGGGCATGTGCAGGGGTACACATCTACCTGGTGGGAGAGCAAGGGGGCTGACACTGTGAGATATGCTGTGGGCCTGTGGCACATGCTTTGTACCCATTCACAATCCCTGGTCACTACCTGAGCCTCCATGTGCACAGGCCCCTACCTGCTGGAGGCCTGCAAATGCACTGGCTGCCTGCTATACTCATGTGCCGTGTGCTCGGGCATGTTGGATTCACGCAGGGGGGCCGACACGCTTGCACGCGCGCGTACGGCGGAGGCGGGGGGGCACAGCAGACGATGGAGATGATGTCGGGACTGATGGGACAGATGATGACCGGCCGGGGCTGTCACGCTTTGCAGCCAACCGGCAAGGGTTACCGCCGCGGCCACCGCGCCACCCAAACGGGGTGACTGCGGCTGGCGGGGGGCTCGGCGGGGGGCAGTCAGTCGGCGCGCTGTTCAAGCAGCTGGGCCGTGCGTTTGAGCAGTCGACGGCGAACGTGGTGAACAAGATAAAGGCAGCCGCGAGCCAGCCGGCGCTGGCTGCGTCCTCAGGGCACAGCCTCGCGGAGGCAGCGGATGGCGTGCTGAGCAGTTTAAAGGAGGGGCTGCTGTCGCGGCGCAGCGTTGGGCATTCCACGGGCGTGGGTGGTGGCACCCCCATGCTCCCTCGCTCATTCCATGCAGACGGGGGGCAAGGGGGAGGTCTGGGCGGGAAGGGCGGCTCGGGTGGGGGCCTCTCTTTGAGGCGGCAACATAAAGCGGGTGGGAAGAGCGACTAGTCAGGCACTGGCACCGCGGCATCGGCAGCCGGGCAGCTTGCTCTGCATGGCGGGTGTGCAGCCGCCCTCTGCACGGGTCTGAACACAGCCGAGCGCAGTTCGAAAGGGGCAGCCAAACCAGCTGGGCAGCCAAACTACATTCCTCAGAAGAGCCAAGGGCTCTGGCTGGCACCAGCTGACAGCCCGGGCGCTCTGGAGGCTGCAAGCGGGCTGATGATCTGCAAGGGGCCCTGGCTGATGCATGTCCCACGATGCACCAGTGGAACCTGCCGCTGGCGTGGTCTGCACTGCCTTGCTGAGGGGGCCAATGGCAGCACTGCTCATATCTGCCATGCTGTGGCAAGGGCGTTGCAGGGGCTGTTATCCAAACTGCTCTGCTCACACTGCCATGTTCAGGACATTCTAGCCTTCGCCAGGATGCCACCTGTGTAGCCTGTTCAGACCCTGTTCCAGGGATTGCCAGGATGCCACCTGCGTAGCCTGTTCAGACCCTGTTCCAGGGATTGTTGGGCTGCCACCTGCATAGCCCCTCCTGTGTGAAACTACAGGCTCGCGTGATTGTGGATTCTTCACTTCTGTGCTGTGCTTGAGTGGAGCCGTTCCGCCCGGTTCAGCTTCATGAGCCCAGGCAGGCTGGCCCGAGTGCATGCAGTGTGTGCGTGCATGCATAGCAGCGGGGGTGTCATGTGGGTGTACTGCCCGCGTGCATGTAGTGCTCGTAGTGCCAGTAGTGCATCTAGTGCCTGCGGGCATGTAGTGCTGGCAGGCCTAGGAAGCAGGTATGGCTGCTGTAGCAAACACTAGGCACGGTCGGTGCCCATGTTCCCGTGCTCTTGACGGCGCTAGGCTGCGAGAGCGAGCAACGTAGCTGAGGCATGCAGCGCTGAAGGACAACATAATGATCTTTGCTTGGGTCTTGAAGGAGTTTGCAAGGATGTTACGGTTGAGCGGGTGAGCTGCTGGGTGCCAGCCGGCCATGATGGGTGGTTGTTGGCTGCCAGCCGGCTGTCACAAATGGCCCTGACCAGATCACTCCGCTTGCTGCACAGGCCACCGCCAGCCCATACTGTAGTCCCGCCTTTCATCTGCGTAGGTTTCCAGAACTGTCTATGAGTATGTCATACCCACAGTGACAGTCTGAGACCATGCGCACATCCACAGCCACACCCTCTAGCCAACCCTTGTTACCTATACCTAATAACCATTACAGCATCACAGGAACAGCCAAGCTGCCTGCCCTGAGCCCACCCATCATGTTCTTGCTGTTCGTGTGTCAGCCATGTACACACATTGCTCGATTTTCAAGTCGTCATATCTTGATGTTAGCCATACGAGGGCAGTGATTGTTAGCCATATCACTGATATCAGCCATCATCTTACGTATGTTGTATGACGTGCCGTCCACATCATGGCCCTGAGCCCTGCGCCCCCTGGCTCACAAGGGCCTGCACGTGCGCCTTGACACGCGCGGCCGCAACGCGTGCAGCCAGCTGTACGGCATGCCACCGCCTGGCCTCCTCTGCACGTGCAGCCGCCTCACGTTCAGCCCGTTCCTGCCGCTCCCTCTCCACATGCTCCGCCTTGGCTGCAGCAGCTGCCTGCTGCTCAGACACATCTTCCCCACCAGCACCGCCCGCCCCTGCCTTCTCAACCTTACCACCAGCTGCGTTTGCCCCTGCTGCCGCTGGTCTGACGCCAGCGCCGACAGCGGGCATGGGCGCCCCGTGCTTCGCATCTCGCTCAATGGCCGCCAGGGCTGAGGGGCTCTGGGGCCTCCCTGCTGTGCTGGCCGCCGTACTGCTGGTGGGCACTGTACTGCTGGTGGACGCTGTACTGCTGGCAGGTGCTGTACTACTTGCTGGCACTTCAGCCGCAGCTGCAGGCAGTACAACAGCCCCTGTCTGTCCACCATCGCGTCTGGGGCCAGCGACCACACTGTCACTGCTACTGCCTCCAGCCCCAGCAGTACTAGCACTGTCCTGAGTACTGCCTGTACCGCCTGTACTGCCCACAGGATCACCGTCGGACGGTTGTACTGCTTCTGGCGCTGCTGCCAGCTCGGCCAGTAGTGCCTCCTCCAGGTGCTGTGCTGCGCGCTCTTCGATGCACTTGGCCACCTGGCACACAGATCGCGACGTGCCATCCTATCATAACCATCTTGAACCTCAACTGTACAGACATTCCTCGCACCCTCTGCTTTGGTGCAGTAACACAATCATATCTAGATGATGAAGACACGTGTCGGGAGCAGGGCACCCACCTCGTCCCCACGCATGAAGTGGTGCCAGTACGCCGCCAGCGCAGCCGCCTCATATGCCCCCGCAGCCGCCTCAGTTGCACCCCCGCACGCGCAGCTTGCCGGCCTGCCCCCACTGGCAGCACCACCAGCTGAAACATGTGCACCCCCACCTCTCTCAGTCCCTGAGGCCCTGCTGCCTTGTAGACCTTGGCCTGATGCCGCTGCTGCTGCCGGGCTTGTGCTAGTGTCAGCCTTGGCGGGGGCAGGGGGACTGTTCGAAGCAGCATTGGTTGGTTGGCTGCTGAGGGTGCCTGCTCGGCGCCGGGCTGAGCCACCTGCAGCAAGGCGGCTGCGCAACATCGCATGCAGCGGCTGTAGCAGGGATGGCATGGGCAGCCAGCTTGCACCGCTGCCATCTTCCAAGGCTTCTGCCTCCCTCGCTGATGGTACAGCTTCTGGTGCTGGCTGGCTTGCTCCTGAGGCTTTTGAGACTCCTGAGGATCCTAAAGCCCCTGTGCCCTCAGCACTGGGCAGGCTGCTGGCAGGCGATGGTGCAGCTGCTGTCGTGATGGTGCCCGTGGGAGGCGTCACAACATTGCTGCCAGCTGGCACACTGGCATCATCTGCTGCAGACACGCTGCCAGCCCCTTGTGTTGCCACATCAGGAGTCTCCTTGCCTGCTGCCACACCATCCTCGCTGGCAGCCTCACCACTCACCCATTTCACCCACGACTCCAGCCATGAGCTGGCCCAGTCCACCACGCCTTGATCCTCTTCCCCCTCCTCATTGCCATGCCCCTCCCCCTCCGCCTTTCCCTCCGCCTTGCCCTCCCCACCCTCCTTGACCTCCCCCCTGATGCCATTCCCTCCACCAATAGATGGAGCAGAAGGACTCCTGCCATTGGTCCCTGCTGTGCTGGTGCTGGCAGTGGAGGGGGATGTACCAGGGGCAGCAGGAGTTCCTTGCTGTGCACGCACCACTGGGATGCTGGCAGCAGCGGTGGCAGGAGGCCCATTCACACGACCAGGGGCTGCTGGTGAGGGGCCAGGAGGAGGGGGAGGAGCTGGGGCTGGGCCAGGCAGCAGGGCTGCGAACGGTTGGTGGTGCAGCTGCCAGCGTCCGTGCAGGCAGGTGGCGTTGGTGGGGGCGGCATGTGTGGCGGCCCGTTGTGCGGCGCCTGCCCCTTGGCAGTGTAGCCCGGCCAGGGGCACGATTGCACCTGTGGTGAAGCATATGTGTGTATTTAAGGGGTTTGGGAGAGCAAATGGGGCTTGACATTGTGGGTTCCAGTGGGTCTTGCAGCAAGTCTTCAGCCCTAACTTAGAGTAGTCGGAAGACAGAGGCTGGTGAACTGTGGTGTATTGTCACGGACTGTGTCAGATCACACAGTCGCGTACACTGTGTGACAGTGTGAGTTTGTGTAGCCTGTGTGCCCGCGTGACAGCTGGCAGTTGACTGTGTCGGTTTGGCAGCTGGCAGTAGCGCGCCCCACCTGCCACAGGCATGCCAGCCGCCCCGGCGCGCTCCAAGTAGCCAAGCACTACATCCAGTAGGGCGGCGGTACGGGCAGGCGGGCCGCCCATACTGACCGCCCCCACCAGGAGTGGCTTTTGCATCCTGAGGGCATCTCTCACGTGTGCAGCCACCTGCCAGTACAGCGGTACAGCGGTACAGCAGTACGGCGGTACAGCGGTGCAGCGGTGTAGGCGTATAGCGCACTTGTTGTGTTGTTGAGGTGTGCTCGCACGTCACAGCATGGTGGTGGTGGTGGTAGTGAGGGCGGGGCACATGCGCTAAATGCTCTAATGCAATACGCATACAAGTGCAGGGGAGTGCAAGCATGCTGCAACGCGCAGCGCAAGCACGGCAGCGTTTGTAAGCACAGTGCGTGCACTGTGAGCACAGCACACTGTGTTTTACGTGACATTGAGCAACTCTGCGCAACGCAGCGCAGCGCAGGCACCGAGCTAACAGAGCTGTGCTGTCAATCTGCTGCAGGCCGCGCTCACCCAGTCGCGTGCCCAGGCTAGCTTGCATGTGTCATCACAAGCCAGCCACGCGTCTGGCAGCACCGACACCACCGCCACGTCCATCTGGGTGTTGTTGTGAAACAAGACCAGTTGGGTTAGGTTGGGTTGGGTTGGGTTGGGTTGGGTTGGGGTGAGATGGAGTGGGTTGGCGTGGGCCAGAGATGAGTCAGCCACTTGGTGGCTCTACTTGAACAGCCCTCCCAAATGGTGCCAAACCTCTTCATATCGTAAGGCAACCCAGCCCTGCCCTCTCACCTCTCGCAGCATGGCGTTCTGGAAGAAGTCAGCGCCCTCACACACCCCGACGAGGTGAGGTGCAGCAGGGAGGGGCGGTGCCCCCAGCGGCCGTTGTACCCAGTCCAGCCGCGTCTTTCATGGGGCAGCCGTGACAGGCAAGCGGTACAGCACATCAGCAGTACGGTACCGCCAGGGATAGAGTGATGGGCCAGTGATAGAGTGGTACAGCAGTACCAAGATGAATCTGTGAAACGCCGTGTTATTAGTACTACAGCAGTACCAAGCACCAAACCCGCTAGGCAGGGTACTGTTGGAAAAATTGGTTGTGACTCAGTCCGTCTGACACAGCTATTGTCCATGTGTGGCAAGTCCAGGGTGACCTGGTATGATGCGCATCAAGGCACATGGCGGTCGCATGCCAAAACAAACTGAGCCCTTTTGTGCATTATCAACATACCACGGCTGTACTTCAGGCTGCGCTTTACCCCCGCCCACCCCCAACCTCCCACCCCCCACCCCACCGCCAAACATGCGATGCACACACCTGAGCAGGGGGGTTGTAAGGCAGGTGGTGGGGGGAGGCGGCCCCAAACATGCCCTCACTCCCCGCAAGTATGAGGTGGTTGGGGTCCATGCGGCGCAGGAAGTTTGACATGTACGGCAGCCACGCCTGCAGTACAGGTGGTTGGAAGTTGGCGGTTGGTGCTTGGTCGGGCCTGATGAGGAATGACCTTGGTTGTGGTGCTGGTTACGGGGAGATTCAAATGTGTGCAGCACCGGACACTTTGAATACGTGCGGCCGCAAAAGCGAGCTGGGTAAGCGGTGGTGCCGAAAGGTGATGGTTGCATTGCCAGGAGGTGGTGGCTGTACTGCCAATAAGTGGCAACTGTACTGCCAGGTGGTGGCGGCAGTACCTGTAGTGCGCCACCATCGCCGCCTGGGTCCGCAAGACCCTCCCCAAGGTCCCAGCCCAGTACGCCAGAGTCATGGCGGTACATCATCCGTGTGAACGCATTGGTGCGCGTCGCCAGCGCCGTCATGTAGTCAAAGAACAGCGCCTGGACAGGCAACAGCAGTATTGATGCTTTGAGATGCTTGATTAGGAATCATGTAGTCAAAGAACAGCGCCTGGACAGGCAATCGTAGTATCGATGCTTTGAGATGCTTGGTTAGGAAAGTGAGTAATACTGTATGGATGTTTGCTGTGCTCATCGATGCTTGGTTTGGTGCCTAGTCAGTTCCCTCCCATTGGCATATCAGCCCCCACACCACACACCTCACAGCCCATGCCCTTGCACCATGAATCTCAACCCCCACACCCTTGCATGTCACACCCCCGCACCAGCCCTCACACCACCTTGAACGTGTCGTCCCGCAGGAAGTCAACCACCGTACCGCCCGGCCTGATCCACCGCACGTACTGCGCCGCCCCACCCCGTGTCAGACCAGTGGCACGAGTGAGGGACGTGAGCACCAGCAGTACGCGCAGGCCGTACGCGCGCGCGCGCCACACGATCCAGTCCAGCCCCTCTCTGTGGATATTGCAAGCGCGAGCATGCAAGCAACCATGCAAGCATGCAAGCAAGCATGCAAGGGACTGAAGGGAGCATGCAAGGGAGCGTGCACGCGAGCTGGCATCGCAGGAGCTCAGCCATGCCGATGCAAGCTTGCAGGCTACAGTACTAACCATCTTTATCACTCCTTGAAAAGTACTTGAGTTGATTATAATACCATCACAACACGGCGTTTCACAGATTCATCTGCTTGCCAGAGCCCATCAATAGAAATTCTCGTACTTGACATTATTATTATTATTATTATTATTACTATTATTATTATTATTATTAATATTATTATTTTATTTTATTTTTGTTATTATTATTATATACTTATTATACTTATTATTATTCATAATAATAATAACAATAATAACAATAATAAAATAATAATAATAATAATAATAATAATAATAATAATAGTAATAATAATAATAATAATAATAATAATAATAATAATAATAATAATAATAATAATAATAATAATAATAATAATAATAATAATAATAATAATAATAACACGGCGTATCACAGATGTGTCTGCATGCCGGAGCCTGACAGTCGATATCGAAACACAAGCACTAGAGGACCAAGCCAGCCTGAAATACCGGGAGCCGCCCCACTACAGCACCTAGCACCCCGTCGGAAGCGAGCACCGCAAAGGTTAGCA
>BDCZ01000103.1:87847-134488 GCA_001662365.1 Chlamydomonas applanata
CTCCGTAACGCAGACCCAACAGCTTGCCTGCCCGGCCTAGAATCAATTATTGGAATCACTTCAGGCTTCACTTGTTCCAGATCTCCTTGAGCAGAGGCAGCAGGTCGTTGGGCAGTGCTGCCGGGTTGATGCCGTTGGCTGCCATGCTGCGGTTCAGGTGGTCAGGCAGCGAGCCGGAAGGCATGAGCTGAGCGCCATTGGGCATGTTGAAGCCCTCGGTGTAGGATCCTCGGCCGTTGCCAGCGTTGGCGGCATTCCCATTAACCGACCCGTTCTCAAAGCGCCCAGGGATGGGCTGCGGAAGCGAGCCAGGAGGCATAGGTGGCAGGCCAGGCGCACGTGGGCCGGAGGGCGGGCCGCCCGGCCCAGACATCCGCATGGCGGCATGGGCCTGCGCCTGTGCGGCCACAGCCAGGCCGGTCAGCGTTTCAGCCAGCAGCGCCGGGTGTGCCTCACCAAGGTTGGACAGGATGGCCGAGATGGACTCTGCTGTGACCGCCCCTCCAGGCACGCCAGGCAGCGGCACGTTTGCAGGCGCCGAGTGCGTGCGCGATATGGATATGGCTGCTGAGGCGTTGGTGTCACCCTGAGGAGGCCCTGCCATCATGGCAACCCGTGCCTGCTGCGCTGCAGCGATTGCCTGCTGCTGCACAGCAGCCGCAGCGAAACCGGACGTGACCATGGCAGGCTGGTTCATGGCATCCTGTGTCTGGCCTGCCCCAGCCATCTGCGCAGCCTTGACCGCCTGCTGCAGCTGGTTGTAGTTGCTCAGCTGCTGGTTGAAGCTCACAGCAGCCGCTGCGGCGGCAAACTGCCGCTGATGCGCCAGCGCAACAGCGGCTGCCTGGGAGCTGGCCATGGCCTGCGCGCGTGCCTGGAACGCAGCAGCATTCGATGCACCAGGCCACTGTCCAGCAGGAGCTGACGGCTGATCGACATGGCGGGGCATGGTGTCATTCAGCTCGGAGCTCAGGCTTGCCGACAGTGTGTGCCTGCAATCACACACGGTGCACCAAACCCATTCAAGTCACCGGCAAACCACAATCAAGGGGGGCCTGCTAATGCCATCCCACCTTCACTCAAGCAGCGTGCAGCTTGAAAGCAGGCACCCAACACACCCCACCCTTGTTTGTTGAGCTGCACGCGCACCCACCCTGATGACATGTCCTGGGGCAGGCTGTTGGAGAGCGACGTCGAGAGCATGCCGTTGCTGGCCGCAGCGGCGGCAGCGATGGCTGACATGGCTGCAGGGTCTGCAGACATCGAGGTGGCCAGCCCTGAGGACACTGGCACAGTAGAAGGTGGGCGAGGCACAACAGACGAGAGGCCGGCTGCACCCGAGGGGACCGATCCTCCAGCCACACCTTGCTGCGCCGTCTGGCCTGGCGCTGACGCTGGGCCGTTCGTCAGGGCGCCGGCCAGGAAGCTGGGCGCCGCGAGGAACGAAATGTTGTGGGAGTACTTGCAGCTGCTGCCGCGGTTGCACCGGCCCCTGCGCCCGAAATGGACAGGTGGCAAGCCCGTGCCAGTTTTCACCCCGCAGCACAGACAGGTACACAAACACCGTCACGCAGCACAAACAAAGCAAGGCATGCAATGTGCCGCAATGTGCACCACCATTGCGCAGTCCATGTACTGCTGATCACATTGAGCGCACCTTAGGAAGTCGTAGCAGATCTCTCCCGTCTTTTGGTTTTGTTGTCCCCCGCGCGCTGTGCGCGCAATCAAGCTGAGGTCATGCGAGTAGCGGCAGTCGTTGCCACGTTGGCACACGCCCTTGACGAAGTCGTAGCAGATGGCATTGGTCCGGCCCTTAGTGACAGCACCGCTGTGGACCTGCAGCTGGCAGAAGCAGAGGTTTGTAATGGCAGCTTTGCATTAGCACATGAGCCCTTGGTGAGGTTGCAAGAACGGCATGGGAGAGCTACTGAGAAAGGTCCTCTGGGACCACGTCAACTGCACGCATGCAACCCGCCGCAGGCATGTTGCACACCTGGCACTGCTGTGCGATGTTGGAAAGATCATGGCTGAAGCGGCACAGCAGCCCACGGTGGCACTGGCTGCGTAGGTAGTCAAAGCAGATGCCTGCGGGGGCATGCAAGCCACATTGCGCTGGCGTCAGGTCAAAGCGCAGCACATGCGCGCACTGTATGCAAACATGCCAGCAGGCTCAACATCGCACCTTTTTCCCGCGAGTTGAACGTTACGATTGTCGCCAGGTCGTGGCTATACTTGCACTTGTCGCCCCGGGTGCACAGCCCCTTGGTGAAGTCGAAGCAAATCTGGTTCTTTGTGGACATGTCCTGCTCGCTCTGATCTCCCTGGTCCAGGCCGCCAGAGGGAGGGCTCGTGCTCTGCTGCAAGAGCGACTCCATCAGTGCCACACCATCTGGGGAGGTGGACTGGCTTGACGAACTGTCTGCGCCCCCTGCAGGCACGATGGCATGCAGAGGCACACCGCATTTGATCTGGGGCCCAGCAGCAGGAAACCGGTGTGGGGGTCCGCAGCAGCTTTCATGAACATGCACAGATGGAGAGAGAGCGCACCCACCTGACGAGGAGGACGGGGGGTTGGCAAAAGGCGAGTCGCTGGAGGTGCGGCCGTGCGAGGCCGCAATGGGGATGGGGCTGCCGTCTCTGGGCAGCGAGTCCTGCGGAAAGAAAGTCAGAGGGCTTCCACATCAGCCTCCAGCCTCAGAGCGGCGGACGGACGCAGAGCTGTATGTAGCAGCTTACAATTACTGCATCGCCCTCTCTCGCAGCGCGTTCAAATCCAAAAGGGAACCCGCTACAGCAACCAGGGCACACTGGCATTGGTGCAGCTGCGATGGCTGCGGCAGCTAATCCGCTGTCTTCACAGCTCCTTCGGCATCAAAAAAGCAGCCTAGGCCGGCCTAGTCACCATGGTTGCAGGTACCAAAGCCCATGAGCTGCAATGCATCAAGCCCCGAGGCTGCGCATTACGCAAGCGGGTACATGTGGACGTACCTGCACAATCTGCAGCTGCTGCAGCTGCATCAGCAGCTCTGCTGGGGCAGCCATTGTTGGGTCAACACGCTACAGTCGGAAGAACAGGAGGTAGATACACACTAGGAGAGGCTATAGAGCTCCCCTGGGTACATTGCTATGCTGCCAGATGATGTTTGGGTCAGCTGTGGAGATGGCGTTTCTGACTCAACAAGCCTTGCCAGCACCTAGCCCTGAAGCAACGCTGCGTAGATCTGCAGCCTGTGGATCCGCAGTGGGTACGCGGGTGGACTCCACCAGACTCCGAACAAACCCTGTGTGACCTTGACCTTTTGGGTGGTCAAAACGCAGCGCAGAGCTGGCAGGATCCGGGAACCGCTTACTGTACTACGGAAATGCTGCTGGCTCCGCGGTGGGCATGTGACACCTTTGCAAGATGCAAGCTTGTGTAGAAGGGAGGGCAGAGCGGAGGTGTGTGCATGATCAGGAATACTGCAGACATTTTAGCATGCACGTGTACAACTCTAAGCAAGTTTCACACGGACGCATGCCGCATGAACCAGCATGGGGCCACCATGCACAGTTATATGTGTACGTATATATGTACATGCGGTTGTGCGCGACTGCAGGAGCCACACGCGCTAGGAAGTGGCGCTTCAGAACTGGGCCATGCCCCGTGCTTGTCCCCCGCCCCTTGACCCCAATGGCCGCACTGAGCTGGGACTCGTGGCAGCAGCTGGGGACATTGACGAGTGAGTGCCAGCTGTCACTCAACTGTCACAAGCACTGACACAGTGCACTAGTTCCTACGCTGCAGCTTGCAACACACGTACACACCACACGGACTGTGCAGAAGTCAGCATACCCTGCTTGCAGACTCCACGCTCAGGCAACGTTGATCCCAACTCAAACTAATTGTAACAATCTCATTGCAGGTGGGATCAGCTGGTGGGGGAGTTCAACAAGGACCCGAACGGCATAGACATTTTCCAAGAGACGGCGCTGCACATCGCTGCCACGTATGGCCAGGTGAGCGACGCCTCGCCACATGGGTACTGCTGTGCTGCTGGGCACTGTGCAGCCGGCCAGCTATGAATTGTGCAGCTGGGCATGTGGGCACTGTGCAGGTCCGCAGCTGAGCAACTGTGTAGCTGGGCAGCTGGGCACTGGGGAGCTGGGCAGCTGGGCAGCTGAGTGTGCCCGTCCAGCTGTGCAGCCCTTCGGCTCACCGTGTCCCTGATACAATGCTGAGACATGAATCACATGATCCATGCTACTCTCCGCTGGCCTTCGAGCTGAGCAGCTGCACAACCACACAATGGTCGCACGCACCGATGCATGCCCTGCCAGCATTCTGCAGCCTGAAACACCATGTGACAGTTTGACAGCTCAACAGGATTGCCATCCATGCCTGCTGCCGTGCCTGTCGGCCTCCTGTATGTTCTGTAACAACCAGCTCCCTGTGCTGCAACAGATGGAGATGGTCAAGGTCCTTGTAAAAGAGGCTCAGCTGGATGTGGGGGCCACAAACTATGAGGGCTGGACGCCCCTGTGCTGTGCAATTGTGTGGGGGTGCGTGGCCAGCAAGCGAAGTCTGCAGATCCTGCTGCGCGTGCCGCGTGTTGGGTTGGTGATGCATTGGCTTGGCACTGTAAGTGTACAACCAACCATGCCTTCTCCTTCCCGCCTGCTGTGCATTTTTCATGATGCCTGATTTTTCCAAACACGGTGCGTCTCAGCTTGAGGCTGGCAGGCCTTTGCTCCCCCCTCCCCGCATCACCTTGTGTAAGCTTGTTGTTGCCCGCATGCAGCCATCTGGATGTGGCGAAGTACCTTCTGAAGAGTGGGGCCAATCCGCAGCACTGCACCCCTGATGGCAACACACTGCTGCACCTGGCCGCGTGGTATGGCTGCGCAGACTCTGTTGACTGGCTGGTGAGTGCAGGGGCTGAAGCAACTCCGCTTGTACAGCTGTACTGCAGCTGAGCCACTGGCTTGCTGCCTCATTCTCAGGAGATGCTCAGTCGTGCATTCTGCACGAATGCATGTCACGTACTTCGTGTGTTTTCTCCCTTCCTCTTCCTCTACCGTCTATGTTCAAGTGCCGATTGGTCTGGCCTAACTGTATACGCGCGTCCCGTGCAACGTGCGCGCAGTTGCAGCATGGCATGCATCCGAGCATCGAGAACAGGTTTGGCTGCCGTCCTTTTGACCTGGCGCCAGCGGGCCAAGTGCGGCGGCTGCTGCACACAGCTATGCTACAAGACGAGTCTGAACAAGATACAGGGGTGCCTTCAGCGCCAGCTACGGCATCAGCATTAAAGCAGGCGGGGCGGACAACAGAGCGAGGTGCCACCCAACGAACAGCCAGCAGGTTGGGAACCGCTGCGCGCTGAGTGGCCAGTACGCTGGCCAGTACGCTGAGTGGACAGTATGCTGGACAGCCTGTGCCCACACAACTGCAAGCTGTGGGCCCAGAACCTGCGGCAGGGCAGCCTGGCAATGATCTAGGCATGAGGGGGGCCCAGGGTAGGTTCCCACGGCTTCATGGGGCTGATCGTTATTCAATAATTCAAGAAGTGTGATGTTTGCCAGCAAGCATTTTTCGGCCCGTCATATGCACAATCGTCTCAGCAGCCCCTGTAAAATGACTGAGCCTGCGCATACCGAGAACTACAGGAAGTTTGAGGAGGTGATGCATGTGACCAGTCGCTTCGCCGATGAACTGCAACCTGCATTCAGCGTGCCTGTCGTGCATCACTGAATGTACTTGAGCATGGCTCTTCAATCCACAGGCAAACAAGGACTACGCCACCAAGTTTGCAAAAGATGGCCATGGCCATGAGCCGATGCCCCCCGCCCGCAAGGTATGCAAGCTATGAGCGCGAGCGCGTCGTGTTTTGGGCATGTGTAGGTAGGGCAAAGGTCCTGCTTCCTGCACCTACCCAACATCCCTTGGTGCCGACGCGCCCGATGCAGGTCGCGATCCTGACCTGCATGGACGCCCGACTGCATCCCAACGACTTCCTGGGCCTCAACATTGGTGGGTCATGACTTGATCAAGTCGTGCAGCACACATACCACACGCAGCATGCCCGCCCACATCCCTGGGCGCCCTGCAACACGACGCAGCGGTTTTGAGTGCTTGCCAGCCACTTGCACTTGCTCTGCGCCCCTGCCCCAAGCCAAAGGTGGCGCCCTCGCACACGGAGTGCCAATGGGCTTGGGCAGGCCTGTTGGAGGTGTGCGGGTTGGCAGCACTGCCCTGGACTGCGCCCACCCCCCTTCAAGCGCAGTCGGATATACCTGTCCAGCACCCCGCCCTGCTTCTGCTCCAGCAAGCCACCTCCGCAGTCTCCACGGCCTGCACGCATGCACACCGCAGCCCTCACCCACCCATGCATGCGGGTGGTACGGCTCGCACGCCATTCCATATATTTGTGTGTTGGAGTGTCACACACGCACTGTCAGGCTCCGGCATGCAGACACATCTGTGAAACGCCGTGTTATTATTATTATTATGATTATTATTATTATTATTATTATTATTATTATTATTATTATTATTATTATTATTATTATTATTATTATTATTATTATTATTATTATTATTATTATCAGTGTCACACATGCATGTCGTGCGGGCGCGTACCGCCTGCCTGCAGGTGACGCACATGTGATCCGCAATGCCGGTGGGCGTGCATCCGATGACGCAGTGCGCTCCATCACCATCTCCCAGCGCTTGCTGGGCACGACAGAAGTACATGTCATCCATCACACTGGTGAGGCCAGCTCTCGGTTGCCCCAGCTGCCCCAGCTTGCCCCAGTGTGACTACATGAGTACTGTGTGCGAGTCTCATGACACCACCTGCTCCAGCTGCTGCCGCCTGCTGGCCACGTTCCATGCAGCCACAGACGCAGCTGCCTGTTGGCCTCTGCCATGCAGCAGCGAGAGAGGAACAGTTCCAGGAACAGTTCCCGAGCATGCGCATGCAAATCTGTGTGTGTGCCGTGATGGTCACGTGGGTGGTGTCTGGTCCCTTCGTCTTCAGGATGCAGCAGCTGTGCCATCCGGCATAACTGGCAATTTATGGATGCATGCCAGCCAAGTGTGTATACACCAGTGGATCATGCCGGTTGTCCTGGACTCCTGGTGATGGACTGGGCATGGCTTTGCATGGCTCCTGTGATTGGATGACTTGAGGACTCGCATGCTGATTCAAATGCTTCATGGACAATGAGGTGCACATGCTTTCTGTGCCTGTGTGTGCGCGGTTGCCTGCAGACTGCGGCATGCTCACCTTTTCAAACGAGCAGCTGCGCCAAAAGATAAAGGAAGACCTGGGGGTGGACGTGCCCGCTGGTACGTGTGCTGTACTTTCAGCCCAGGCATAGGGCCTTCAGCTGATGTTGGATGCCTGCATCTACCATACCTGTACACCTGCACACCACCTCAACCCACAACATTGGTAGCCAGCAACAGGCTGAGCACGCCTGCGTGTATGAGGTGCACTGCATTGGGCTGCGTGGCAGTACGTGCAGCATTTGATGGTGCACGCACTGATGTGCGTGCTCTCCGTGCTGGTGGCTGGCGCTCAGCTGTATGTCAGCCACATTACAATTGTGTGCACTAGCCTCCAACAGCAGCGGGGTGCGGAGCCCAAACAAGCCCTGCTTAGCGACGGGTTCCTGCATGACTGCTTCCTGTACGCTCGCTGCAAAGACACCCTGTTTCAACAGTGCGCCAGCACCAACGAATCAATGCTTGCTGGGGCCGTGCAGACCGCGACTTCCTACCCTTCCCTGACCTCGACCAGAGCGTGCGCGATGATGTGGCCATACTCCGTTCCTCAAACCTCGTGACTCCAGGCGAGTACAGTACAGCTCAGCACAGCACAGCACAGCACAGCACAGCACAGTACAGTACAGTACAGTACAGTACAGCACAGCTGTAGGGCCCAAACGAGCGCGCATGTTGGAGGGGGCCGCGAACGAGCACGCATCTTGGCAAGGTGGAGAGGTGGGGGTGGGGTGGGGTGAAGGGTTGAGGCAAACGGCTGCATAGGTTGCACAGTCGACAGAGCAGGGGCCCAGCAGCATGCTGCTGCTCAACACCCACATGAACGCCACCATGCCAGCATGCTGGCTTACACATGACTCCGGCCGTTTATCCATCTGCATGCAGGCACGCCCGTGTTTGGCCATGTGTACGATGTGAAGACCGGCACGGTCCGTCACATCCATTGAAAGCACGCCTGTCACGTGCCAGCTTGATCATCTTGCTTGACCAGCTTGACCAGCTTGCTGATCAGAGGCAGGGCCCGGCCACGGTGCATGGGGGCCATGGGTGCCAGCTGCAGGGGTTGGCTGCAGTCAGGGGTGGCATGGAGTTGGGGTGGGTGGTGCGGCAGGTGGGACAGGGGTGAAGGGAGAAGAGGGGCGGTGGCTAGTTGCGAGGGAAAGATGTCAGTTGGGGCACCCTCATGGGAGTCAGTTTGGACAGTGTACACGTGAGTGTAAGCTGCCGCAAGGGAGCTGCAGTTGTGCTGGCCAACTGGACGGTTGAACAGGTGTATATGGGATGCTTGCAGGGCGTTACAGCAGCAGAGCGGAACCCACTAGTCTTTGCATTGCTGGCTGTGAGACCGATGGTCCCCTTTATTGAGGTGTCCATGGCAATGCAAAATGCGATCCCTCCCCCACTTCACCCATGCAGAACTATTTCACTGCTGCCCCACGTATCACAAGCAGCCAGCAGCAACAGCCAACTGTTGAACAGCTGCAGTTAATGGTTGTTAAGGGCTGAGTTCTGTTTAGTCCAATCAAATGACACATGGATAGCCGCTAGCTAAGTTGTGTGTATGCAGCAAATATCAGGCAAAGGCAGGGACGGCTCGCAGCTCAGCAAAATGTGGCAAGATGTCAGGCAAAATGTCACGCAAATCATATGTTAGATGACACATGCGTCAAGTATCAGTAATCACCAAGGACTGGCAGCATGTATGCCTAACAAAAGCCCGCACCCCCACCTCCAGTCCATCCTTCAGCCCCACCCCGCACCTCTCCCTCGCCGCCCCCACTCCACCCGCCCCATGTCTTCGGCTGTCCCAGCTGCACCCCATGAGCCTGAGCATGATCATGCAGGCATGCCTGCCCTCCCACCCCTCACCAGTCCCCAATGGCAGCAATCGGTGGGGCCGGCTGCCAGCTCACATACATTGCCTCCATGCCATCCACATTCCCAGGCGGCAGCGCCCCCTCATGGTACCCCGCCAGCGCAGAGTCCACCACTGCTTGTCTCAGCGTGTTGGCCAGCAGCTTCCGCAGGGAGGGCAGGTACTGGGGGCTGTTTGATGGTACAGAGGGTGCGCGCAGGCCGAGCTTCATGGTGGTCAGGAATTCAGTCCATTTGGTGAAGGACAGCACCGCGCGTGCGTGTGCGTTGAAGGAGGTGAAAACGGCGGCGGGGGGCTCGCCGTTGCAATGGTCATACGCCGTTTTGATGGCACGCAGGTCGGCCAGCGCACTCTCACGGGTTGCGGGCCGCGCCATGGCGTTGGCAAAGCCCGCAGTCAGTGCAATCACGCGCAGGCTGGTGCGAGCGCCCTCAAAGTGTGCCGTCAGCCGGCGCTCGTCACTCTCCCGGCCAGGGCCGAGTGCCCAAGGGCGTGCGAACCCATCCCCCAGGTCCTTGACCAACCACAGCACCTGACGAGCCAGCAGTTCGCGCAGCAGGGCAGGCGCGAACTCGGCCCATGACACCTCCCCCTTGGGTACCAGCATCAGCTTGATCATCAGCAGGCCGAGGTCAGGGCAGCGCCCCTTGTGCCGTGCAGCGGGCTGCGCCACGAAGGTGCGCACGTCGCGCACGCAGTCGGCAACGAGCCGCGGATGCTGGTCCAGAGCTGCAGTGAGCAGCAGGTGGTGCAGGTGGCAGAACGCGCCCAGCGCGGTGTCTGACAGGTGGCGGGACAGCTGTACGCGGCCGTCCGACCCGGGAGTCACCTTGTGCTGCATCATTTCCACCACCAGGCTGTTCATGAGCCGGGCCATGAGCTCCAGCACCCGGCTCGCAACAGGGGCGCCACTGCTGGGGGCAGGCCCCAGCATCGCATAGACGGTTGACGGCAGGGCCGCGAGTGCAGCACGTGCGTGGGTGGTGTTCAGCGCCAGGGGCAGGAAGGCATCGAACGGCAGGTTCCAGGCCGAGCGGCGCACGCCCAGCCGGTCAAACGCGCGCCGTGACAGCAGGTCTGTGGTCATGGAGAGTGACTTGACACGGCCGCCACTGCCCCGCTCCACGCGCACCCCTACTCCCAATACATCTTCATCCTGGATCCGGGGCTGCTCCTTCAAGAAGAAGCACACCAGCTCCTCCCGCTGCTTAGCCTGCAGCGCCACAGCAGTGAGGGTGTCGTTGCCGCCGGCGCCTGCCAGCTTGGCACGCGTCCCAGGGTCCGTGTGTGACATGATAGCCTCCAGGAGGTCTTGTGGGAGCTCTGCTGCTGCCGTGGTGCTTGATGGGGTGGTGGCTGGTGGCTGGGCAGCTGGCTGCTGGTGGCCTGACCCTGGCGAGGAGGTGCTGGGGGCCTGCGAGTGAGTGGGCTGGGGATGGGTGAGTGTGTGTGGGGGGGGGCGATGGTCAATTGCGTGTTCAATGATGCGGCTGCGGTGGTCAAAGCTGCTCAGTTGCATGAGGCATCGGCTGCCTGCCAAGGGCCGTGTGCACACACACATGCAACGTGCCTGCATGCAGCCTGCAGCCAGATGTGCACGTGCTACCTGAGCGAACCGGTGCCATCAATGATTCCAAGCTGCGCATCAACCCTATGATTACGACAGCTCATACAGTTCCATAACAGCTCACCTGGCATTGCTCTGACGGGGGCAGCGCGTGAAAGCCACAGCTGCAGCTGACAGCACTCGGCAGCTTGCCAGTTGTGTAGTCGGAGCGTTGCACGCTGTAGCCGTACTCCTGTTCCAGCTTCTCATCCACTAGCAAAAAGCTGTACAGCTGTAGCAGCAGCCCTGCCAGGTCATAGGCGGCGCTCCAGCCGCTGTACGGCTTGGCATAGTGCTCAGGCTCCTTGAGCATGTCGAGGCAGATGCCCCAGTCAAACACGTTGGGGTGCCTGAAGCCAGGGGTCTTAATGGAGACTTGCGGAGGCCGGGCCGGGTACTGGTCACAGAAGGTGATGTGCATGTGCACTGGTTGACCAGTGTACGGTCCGCTACGAGGCACCATGTTGACCCACATGACCCGAAGGTCGTGCGGGTCATGGCCCAGGATCATAGGGATGTTGAGCTCCTGCTTGTGGCGCTCGAAGGCGCGCAAATCCCGCTGGAGGCGGAGCACGGCCTGAGTCGACATGGCTGCAGGCCTGCATGCATGCAGGATCAATTGGAACCGACATCATGCAAGGTTTGTCAGCAGTCCAGCAGAGCCTCGGCGCACAGGGATCAGACTTTGACGGTCGTAATCACGCGTTGTGCGCTGGTCGGTGCGAAGGTATCACCAAGGGGTTCAGAAATGCAAGAATCACACCGAATTACAACTTTCCACCAGGATGAGACGTCAGATGTACTACATTTTACCATTGTACTCATCGCATGGGCTTACCTGCTGGGAGAATGTATATCCAGGTGTACTGTCAGGCCTGCTGGGTTGGCTGTCCTTAGGTATGGGCGTGCAGGAATGACGTCAAGGTGCGAATGACTGCGCCTGCAATCCCAAGCCACCAGCAGCAGGCCTGAGAGTGGTCCTGATGCGCTTTTGCAACACTGTCTGTCGAGATTCAATGAGTCACGATGCTGTGTGCAGTGCTTCAGGACGCATAATTCTGATTCATTTGCAGCTTTATGGGCGCAGGCTATGAGAAGCAGCTACCATGCAGCTCCATCTGGATAAGCATGAAGACGATCAGGCCTTGGATGGCCTGAACCCGCTCAAGGCGTGCTGAACAGACGTTGCATTGCGTCCGTGGGATAGCACATCACTACGTAGTCGACTGCACGCTTCCAGCATCGCCTGTTGGGTCAGCCGTATCCTACCATGCAAGCCTGCGAGCATACAGCATGCAAGCCTGCAAGCATACAAGCCTGCAAGCCAGCAAGCCTGCAAGCATCATGCATGCTTTCAGGAGGCTTGCATACCGGTCGTGGATAATGCACATGTGCGCAGTTGAGACTTGAGAGGCTGTACTGTGCTGCGCATCGCAAAGCCCAGCCATGCTGGCAGTCTTGGTTACAGTCACGCAGTGCTCCACAGGACCACAAACTACGAAGCAACTGTATGGTACATTACAGAAACTCTGTCGCCAGGCTCATGATGACTTGAGACATCAACCTGACGTTTTGCTCATTTTGCATAGCTCACCAGCGTTTGGTGCGCAAGCACAGCCAAGAATAGAATAGAACAAACAGAGAAGGTGGCTTTGCAGCACACGTCGTGGTGTTTTTGGAACTGAGGTTAGCAGGTCCAGGCAGCACCACTGGAAAACTGTTGGGCCTGTTACCACACAGGGAGGCAGGGGCAACACCTATACCTTGTTGCCCCCTCCCCCCCCCGCCTGCATGCCCTTAGCCCCTTCCCTACCTTAAGATTCTGCTGGCCAGGCTCCTACTAAAGGACCAGACATGCTCAGCACACCTCTCCCAGGTCCCAGCAGCACGTTCAGCATCTCATTCACCTCTGCACTCAGTGCCACACGCTCGCCAGGTGGCAGGGCCTCACATGCCAGCAGGCGCGCCATGAGGGCACTCGCCTGGCCCGCCACACGCACCACACGCTCATTGCTCAGCACCCCGTCAGCAGCGGCAGCGGCCTGCTGCTGCAGCTGCTGCGTAGCGGCCTCCAGCTTCTGTGCCAGCACATCATATGCAGCGGCCACCTCGCTCTTCTCCCTCAATGCTGTACTCAGCTCGCTGGCAACTGCATCTCGTGAAGCCAGCGCTGCATCCCGCTCCTTCAACGCTGCCTCTACTGCAGCCTTGGCCTCAGCAAGTGCTGCCTCCATGTGTGTCTGCACCTCCTGTTAATGCAAGCACACGGAGGAGCATGCAAAACGATTAGTAAAACAATAATCCCACATTTGGGCGTGTCTGGCAGCTGGCTGCATTTGCAAGTTGACACATGACGGTTATGCAACAAAACACTGGCTCATCACCATCCACTAGCAGCATTCATGTTACTAAGCGTGCCCAGCCACCTGAACCAGTAAGCAGGCAGAGCACGAGTATGGCTCGGCTGACATCTGCTGATGAGGCGCAACACGCCGCACTGCAACTACAGTACACATGTACTCCGCAGCAACAGCAAGACCTGCAGCGCACCTGCTGCGATGCTTGTGACCTGTGAGCTTCAGCCTGTGGGTCTGTAGGGCTGGTGGTACCGACTCCAATTGCATGACGCACACTCACCGGGGTGCCCTGCTGATCCAGCACTGCTGCTCCGCCCAGTGCAGCTGGAGCCTGGACCTCCTGCTGCTGCTGCTGCTGCTGCTGCGATGGCTGTTGCTGCTGCAGTTGCTGCGCCACATGAACCGTGACCTGGAGTGTGATGGACCCATCAGCCGCGATGCAGCCTTCCAGAGGGTTGAAACATCTTGCTCGCAGCACGAACTTTGGGCAGGCCCATTCAGGGTCCGCACTCGTGAATGTGTGCACAGCGTCTGCAGATCAAAGCAGCATTACAGCCAGAGCAGTACAGTTACAGCAGTACAGCCAGAGCAGTGCAGCCAGAGCAGTACAGCCAAGAGCAGTACAGCAGTGTCAGGGGGCGGTGCCATGCAGGCTTGTGATCACACTGCACCCCCTGCCCTTGTCCCACGACCACGGTATGCATGGAAACGTCTCATGAACACGCTCAGCAGCATGCAATGGGCCACGCTGCATGGGTGTGCCTAGGGTTGGTATGCACAATTGCACGCCCCATCACCCATCACCCATAATCCAGCAGCACGTTATGTACGCCCTGCTCATGCTATCCTGTAACTCTGCACTGGCACGTGCCTGTGGCAATGCTGATGTAGTTTGGGTTGTCACCCTTGATGAGCGCTACACGGATGTTCGCCTTTGGGGCTGTGTGGTGACTAGCTGGCCCCACGAGCTGCAGGAACACAGATATGTACTCTGGGTCTGCGCCCTTTGCACTGAGTGCCAGCCTCCTGTGTTGCGCACCAGCAGGAGTAGCAGCATGGATGGTAGCATGGAGGATAGCCATCCATCATAATGCATCAGACTGGAATGGACTAGGGTAAACGAAACGCTGGTCAACCAGCGCTCACCACACATGCCCCTGAGCGCTGAATTCTGGTGATGAGGCTTTATCCTCTGCTCTCCGCCCGCGTATTGATTTAAAGTCAGCGATCTTCCACTACGGCCGAGGCACAGCCGGGTGTAGTTATGCAGGTCACAGTGCACAGCGTGAAATGCATTCATTATGCTGATGCTATCGCACGTACTGAGAACGGTTGGCTGACAGATCCTTCCTGGTTATCCATTCCCTGATCGGCTGATGCTCAACACACGAAAGCGTCTCAGGTGGCACAAGCGCGCATCAAGGGTGCCTTTAATGTTTCTCCATTTTCAAGATACAGGGTTTAGGGTATAGAGAGAATTTCCTATTTAATCGGAAATTTCTCTCTATACCCTACTCTGTACCCTACTCTATATTCAAATGCTCATGCTGGTCACTGATTTAAGCTCACAGCTGGAGCGCCACCTGTGTGGCTCCCATACATGTATGTTTGCACTATAATATGTTGCACACAACAGCTGTCACCTGTCCACGGCGATGCTGTTGACTAGCAGACAGCTGCCAACGAGCTGGCGGGCAGCTGTGATCATGCCCTGCAACCCACGATGACTGCACAGCAAGCTGTGCATTACACGTCTTCGGTGTCACATACTGGAGGTGGTAGCTTGACTACTGACACACAGCTAGGCATAAAGAGACTTATGTGCCGGCAATACAACATGTAGCCAGGCCTCGATACCAGTCTGATCCTGTAGAGATCCTATCCTGTAGAGATCCTCTAGGCGAGGCATACCTGCAACCAAGCCTCAGGCAGACCCCAGCAGCACGTTCAGCATCGCATTCACCTCTGCACTCAGTGCCACACGCTCGCCAGGTGGCAGGGCCTCACATGCCAGCAGGCGCGCCATGAGGGCACTCGCCTGCCCCGCCACCCTCACTGCACGATCATCAGTCAGCTGTGCGGCAGTGACAGTGGCAGCCGCCTGCTGCTGCTGCTGCTGCAGTTGCCGCTTGGCTTCCTCTAGCTGGTGCGCCAGCGCATCACGCTCACCTTGAGCTGCATCCCTCTCAGCTTTCACATCCACAAGGGCCTCCTCCAGCTCAGCTGTACGCGCGCGCGCATCCTGCAGCGATGCTCTCAGGACCTCAACGTCCTGGGACAAGTCTTCCTGCTTCTTGTGGGCCACCTGCAGCTCAGCCTTGGTCTCCTCGTGCCTGCATATGCAGCAGTGCGCGCCAGCAGCAGCGCGCACGTGTGGCAGTGTGTGAGCCCAACTGTGTGTGCAGTACAGTCCAGCAGTAGTACAGTACCAACCACCACCGTACTGCATCGGCATACATTTACCACGTCCACACATAGAATTCATGCGGCACCAAACCCACACAATTCAGGCATTAGCAGCACAAGCAACGCACACGCAGTATGAGCAGTACAAGCAGTACGACGCGTACCGCCGCAGTAGCTCGACAAACTCGTACTGCGTAGCGTGCAGCTGCTGGTCCACCTCCCCAAGCGATCGGCTGAGCACTGCTGCTGCCCCGAGGTCGCGCTCTGCACTGGACAACCTGAACGCTCGTCGCAGCAGCAACGGTAACAGGATCAGAACCTCGATGTAAGGTTGAGGTGCCAGATCACATCGTCAAGAGCAAGTCGCAGGCAGCTGTGCACAACAAATCGATCAGATGAAGAGACCGCACACCTTGAGACGTGCACACGCATTTGGTTCCCTCACTGGTTGTTGCCATATGCAGCCCAGCTACGGTAGGCAACATGTGCCAGGACGGCGATACAGTTGTACAGCCAGTACACATGTGCAGTCATGTATGCAGCCCGTTGACATGGCAGCCACTCACCGGACGTTACAGCCTTCCAGGGCGCAGTCGGTCGCTGCAAGCTTGTCACGGGCCTGCAGCACCAGGTATGGCATCCGATGGATATGAAATGTGCACAAAAGTAATGTTTCAGTACAGATGCGTGTCCTATTGGCAGGGCAAGGTGCTGCATCAATGCGTATAAACTCGTTATCATCACGGCGAGTTCCACATCATACACCAGCGTCCGCTTCTGCAACAGCTGCTGCAGCTGCTTCCTGCTGATGCACTACTCCAACAGCAGACAGTGATGCGTGGGCAGGTGAGGCGTGCATCACCACGCCACCAGCTGTACTGCCTGTACACCAGCAGCACACCTGTAGCAGCTCGTGGCGCAGCCGCACCACTGTCTCCTCCAGGGTCTCCCCCACATCTGCATCCACGTCTGCTGCCGGCACCGCCTGCTGAACAGCACCCTCCTGATGAGCTGCTGTGCCCTCAGCTGTTGGTGCTGTAGTGGGGGCTCCGCTGGGCTGGCCTGAGGCAGCAGCAGCAGCAGCAGCAGCACAAGTGGTGGTTTTGGAGGACAGCAGTGGGGATGCTGCTGCTGCTGCTGCTGCTGCTGCTGCTGCTGCTGCTGCTGCTGCTGCGCCACTGACTTGCTGTGCCAAGCGCAGCTGCTCGGCCTCTCTGCTGGGTGCGAGGTCCTCAGGCACTGGGCCAAACTCAAACGCGCTCGCCAGGGCCTCCAGCTCCTCTGCAAGGCCGCTGGCAGCAGCATCCCCGCTGCCGTCCTCCGAAACCACCACTTGTGCTGCAATAACAGGGCTGCCCTGGGGTGTGCCCATGGCTGGCGCAGCCGTGTCTCCATGTGGTGGTAGCACGATCGGCTCCACCACCTCGCCTCGTGCAGGCGTGCCTGCCGCCAGCGGCTGGACCTGCCCCTGCTGCTGTGCAGCCGCCTTGACGCCCTGCAGCTGCTGCATGAGGGGCGTGAGGTGTGACAAG
Source organism: Chlamydomonas applanata (assembly GCA_001662365.1). Lineage (NCBI taxonomy): Eukaryota > Viridiplantae > Chlorophyta > Chlorophyceae > Chlamydomonadales > Chlamydomonadaceae > Chlamydomonas > Chlamydomonas applanata. The sequence goes on from BDCZ01000103.1 coordinate 104,892, forward strand.
CGTGATGCACGTGCAGCCGCCTGCGGCTGGCCGCCGGGGCCGTTGTTGTTGCACTCCTCGGCCTCGTCCGCGAGTGCCACGCCGATCACAGTGCTTCGCACGTCTTGAGCAACGTCTGGTTGCAAGTCGCTGAGCAAGCTGTCCAGCTCGGATGCAAGAGCCTCCATGTCTGGCTCGCGCTGCTGCTGCTGACTGTGGGATACTGCTGGGGCGCTCAGCGTCTGAGTGCCCCTGCCAGCGGCCGCAGCTGCGGCTGTCGTGGTACTGCTGCTGGGCGGGTTGCTGGCCGCAGGCCCCTCCCCAAAACTGCGGCTGGTGGTGGGCTCGGCCTGGAGGGTGGGTGGAGCCGTGGTGGTCCCCTGTGGCTGCTCTGGCTGCAGCTGGGTGAGGCGTGGCAGTACTGGCGCAGTGGCACGCAGCAGGTGGGCTGCAGCCGCAGCAAATGCATCGTCCAAATCGCTGGTGTCCAAGGTGTCATCGTTGCCTCCAGACGCGTTGCCTGACCACTCGTCATCCTCATCCTTGGGCGTGGGCGCAGCAGCTGTCTGCCGCGTATAGCCTGCTAGCTGCTGTGCGATCCTGCGGCACCGGGTAAGAAAGGGCCAGGCCAAGCTGTTGTGTCAGCTGAGTCTCGCTCAACATCGAACAGTGCGTGGCACAGCCCGCTGCCGCACGCGCCCGAATGGCATTCGCTGTTGGTACGTCCGCATGCAGCTGTAGCAGCCTCATCAATGCATACGCACCTGTTGCGGCTTGCAGGGTCAGCAAGTGCTTGCGACACGTCTGCGGGTGCCGGCGGCGTGCGGGGCGCCTTGGGTTTTGCTTTCGAGCTCTTCTTGCTCTCTGTCGTGCCAAAACCCCGGCTGCTGGTGGAGCTGCTGCCACCCTTGGCTGCTGATGGTGGTGCAGGCGCGTGACGAAGGGCGGACAATGCAGCAGCCTGCGCATGCATGGCGGCACAAGTGTGCACACTCTGGCGGCATGTCCCATGCATGGCACATTGCAGGAGTGAAACAGGCAACGAGAACGCGCACCTTGCTGCCAAATGCAGCACGGGGCTGGGCGCTGCGATGCGTCTGCCACGCCGGCCGCATTGCTGAGAGACTACCGATGGACCAGGGTTCGAGGACAGCTACAGCTGGATTAGGCTGATCCTGTAAGCAGAGGCGGGATGTCGAAGTGAAGGGAGGCGATCAGGGACTCCTTCTCATTCATCAGCTGTGACATTGAATGATTAGGGCTTTCTCTGCCCATGACACAAGCCGCGGAACCACCATAATCCAGTCAAAGTGCGCGCAGTTTTGACAGTTGACTCCCTACGAGTTTTGACAGTTGACCCGCCCCTGTGTGTGACCATGCGTTTGTGAGTGCGCGATAGCTGTCAATGGGGGAGACGAGCTGCGCACGTGCGGCTGTGTGCGTGTTGGAGCTGGGCTGAGGCACTTGCAGCAAGTGCTGTCGATGCGGCACGGCATGCAGCATGCAGCCGCAACACATGCCGCATGCAGTATGCACGCATTGCTGCCTTCTGCTGTCAAGGCGGCGTGCTCATGTGCGGGCCCCAGCCACTGCTGCGGTTGCACAGCCTGTGTGGCCGGTACCTGGAGCAGTGCACCCCCAGCAAGCAGCATCACTCAGCAGTATGATAGCCTTGCGCAGTGGTCCTTGCTGATACACATGGGCAAACGGGTACCCCTGGCATGCCAGCGCCTGGCTGGGCATGCCAAGGGATCCTGTGGACGATGGACCAACGCCGCGCACCCACTTGACTTTGCAGCAGCACCACTTTTTCTGCACACGCCATGCTGGCATGCATGGACGCGCGAGCTGAGCGCTGCGTGCGTTCCACTGCTAGCAGAGATGGTGGGCAGGGGGGGCACTGCTGCGGCGGGGCGCGTGTAATGGCTCGATATGTGCTGGAGCGGATAGGAGAGAAAAAGGAGAGTGAGATTTGAGTCGAGGCTGTCTATTCTTGCAAAGAGGCGAGGGCAGAAGACCAGTGTGAGAGAGTGGGGTGCTGGCAACCACGGGGCCCCCTGGCACCTGGATGCAAGGTGTGCTTGGGCCATGCGCATGCGCTTGCCAGCACCGAATTGTATGGCCCCACGGATTGGGCAAGAGATTGTACGAAGAGACAGAGATATCTGAAGCAGCTGTATCTATAGCTGTGGTAGGGTGTTGGGCGTGCCTCGCCGTGCAGCGGCTCGCGTGTGTCCAGCCCCATCTGGGGTGTGAGCGTGCGTGAGAGGAGCTGCTGGGCGGTCTGGCTGCATCACCTGCCATGTTAAAATTTTGTTCTGCGCTGTGTGTGCCTGTCCTGGTGTGCACGCAGCGGGAGTTTCCCGGCGGGTGATCACGTACGGCTGGATGGTGTGTGCATGCGGCTGCACCAGGCACTGAGCCGCCACCGCGTGTGCTGCTTCTCCTCCAACGATGCGCATTGTGTACCATCATTTTCAAGGGAATGGTCTTGGTTTGGAAACGGCAGGGCTGTGCATGTAGCACAGGAACTGTTTCTGTACAGCTCTCGCGGATCTGCTTGACGCGTGCGTTTGCTGCCCCTTGAAAGGCAGCCCTCGCGTCCCGTCCACCTGTCATTTTGACCCTTTTTAATATGTGACCTGTGTTGTGTGCTTGTGTTGTTGGCTGGTGCTCCGGAGCGGAGGTGATGGATGATGCAGCAGGCAGGAGTTTTGGCGAACTTCCTTTTGGCAAAGGCGGCCCTGTTTCAGGCGGCTGGCCATGGTGGTAGTCGTCAGTGAGCGCATGGGAGTGGGGTGCTGGTTGGATAGGATCAGGTAGGTGACTTGACTGCTTACAAGCAACCCTCTATCATCCCGTCACTGAGGGACGTGACCGTCGATATGGCTGCACTAGATCAGAAGCTATCGTTCCTTGCAGTTTTGACCTTGACTGTTGGCATTTTGACTGGCTCTTAACCATTGGCATGAGACTAACATGAGAGTGTATTGAGAGAGTTTTCACGCCTGGTCACGCCAGCACACCTGACTGACATGTCACACGTGACTTATCAGCTATAGCATCGCGTTTCAGTTGACTGAGTTGTGATCAACCGCACACTTGAGCAGCCAGCACATGACCAGGCGGTGCTGTACATGACCACATGCCGGTTCAGAGATCAGCTCAGAGGGCTCAGACCATCGCCTTCTTGTTCAGACCTTTGCCTTCTTGGCAGCTGGCGCGCCCCCGCTTGCTTTGCTGGCTCCCCCACTGGGCCGTGGGGCTGCATTCTCCTTGTTGCCAGGCTTCGACGGCCCTGCTGCGCCTGCATGCTTTGCTGTCTTGGGACCTGCCCCACCCGCCTTCACGCTGCCTGCACCTGCTGCTGGAGCCCCGCTCATTGTGCGCACGCCTGCTGTGGTAGGTCCTGGCCCCCTGCGGCCAGCTGCTGGCTTGAGGCTCTCGATGGCCGCTATGCTCACACCAGCCGCCTCATCCGTGTCCACACCGATGCGCTCCCAGACCTGCATGACCGAAGCAAGGGGCGGGCACCTGGCAGCAGTTATGCCCAGCATCGCGTGCGGCTGCAGAGCGCAGTTGTGAGGAGGTGTTGACCCTGCCACCCGGCTAGCGCAAAGCGTGCAGCACATGCGTGCCGCCACAACCTGTGCAGTGCTGCAAGTCTGCATGCAGCTGGGTAGCACAGGTCAGGATGCCAGCGGTGCAGCCGCACAGCCCATCCCAGTCCCAAAGCAATCACACCGGTCAACTTGTTGATGAAAACTGGTCAACTTGTGCACAGGAAACAACAGTCAAAAGCACAGGCAGTGACAGCTGCAGGGCCATCGATGCACAGGGCGCGCACCTCTGCTGGCTTCTCCCCCGTGTCCATACCCTCTGAGATCGCATCCCACACATTGCGGAAGATGCCCTTGCGCTTGCGCCAGTGGCCCAGGTTCGTTTCCAGCTCCTGCATGCGATCCACACATCCGTTGCATGGCACCGCGCTGCATTAGGTCCCATGGCTTGATGGTTTCATGGATACACGCCGGTTAATTTTAATATCAACACGGCGCAGATTCATTTGCTTGATAACACGCCGGTTAGCTCCATGGTTTTTAAGGCACATGGCTGCGTGATAAACCCAGACGGGGCCACAAAGCAGCCAACGCGGTGATCACCCCACACAGCAGCTGCGAGCACGTGGTAAGATCAGAGTGACCAAGCCAGGTGCTAGCAGGCAGCTGCATGATTAGGGTTGATGGAGCCTATCGTTTCACTTGTCTGTTCCAAAAGCACTAAAACTATTCGACATCGAAGAGCCGAGGACTATTCAGCAGCCATCAACCAGCCAAGTAACAGATGCCAAGGAAACCCTCCCACCTTGATGGCCTGGTCGCGCTCTGCAGCCGTCACCAGCACTGCACCCTTGGACAACTGGCTCAGCCTCTCCTGCAGCTCAGTGATCTGCAGGCATCACGTGCGCACGCCTGCTGAGATCTGCAGGCATCAAGTGTATGCAGCTGTGCGTGCATGTGATGGCTGCAAGGCTTGGAGCGCCCGCTGAAGGCGCGGAACCCATGCAGCGCGTGAAGCCATCCAGTGCAGCATGATACACGCGCTGCAAAGCACATGATGCGCGGTGACCCCCTGCTCTGGGACCACACCTGCTGCGTGAGAGCTGCTGTCTCCTGCTTGATCTGCTGCTCGCTCAGCATGTTGCGCCACCCTGCTAGCTCTGCAGCATGCCATCAGCAAGGGGAGATTCGCTTCTGCACCCTCAAGACTCAACATGCTCTGCCTGACGCATCAGGTATGTGGCCAGGACAGCACTTTGGGAGCGCTTTGCAGCAGGCAGCCCAGGGCACAGCCCTGGGATCTAAGCCCGGTTTTGCAGCACACGCACATCTGGCACATCTGTACCTTGCACGTTGCAGGCATCATGCACAAGTACTCGTGAAAAAGTACTTGTGTTGTCACAGAATGTGTTACCATACCTTGCTCTAGTGCTTTGATACGCTCCAGCTCAGCTTTGAGCTCCTCCTCAGCTGCCTTGATCTCTTCCTGCTTGCTGTCCATCTCCTGGTGAAGCATGGACAGAACATGCAACAGTTCGAAACAGTAAATGGTGCCCAGTGCTCGATATGCAGGCATCTGGTGAGTCCTTGTGCTGGATCCAATCGGACCAGCCCCAGTTCTGCGCTGCCAGCACAGCACAGCACGGCACAGCACAGCACAGCATGGCGCAGCACAGCATGTGAGCTGCAGCACAGCACGCACCTCCTTGTTGAGCACTGACCCATTCTGCAGCGGGAAGTAAATCTTTGTCTTTCCAAACTCCTGCAACGAAAGAAGCAACGTGCAGGATGTGCGAGTGTGCACGCTGCACAGCATGGCATAGACACGCCTGCGAAAGGCATGCGGGCTGCAGCAGCACCTGCATGCAGATGGGAGCATGCTCTTACCTTGCAGTTGACCTTGTTCGCTTCTGTCAATGCATCCAGTGCTTTCCCAATTGGACCTTTTTTGTGCCCTGCATGCAGCGCAGCAACACAGCAGAGCCCCTAGGCATGTGCGAGGGCATGCCCTGCACAGCAAGACATGGGCTGTATGCATCCTGAAGGCCACTGGCATGTCTAGCTACCCCGGGTCAGTGTGTTGTGAGCTGCCTTAGGTTATTTGAGCTGTCATGCGCACATCATCCTGCATGATGTGGTGAGCTGACAGCTGAGCGAACCTTGATGCGCCAGCAGATCACAGAGGTTTTGCTGCGAGTATGGCTTGTTATGCTTCAAAAACATGTCGAGCACGGCCGCTTCAGTCATGATGTTGTTGTGAACTGTTCACGATCAAAAGCATAGGAAGGCGTACGTGGAGCATGCAGCGAGCGTGTTTCTTTTTGCTGAAAGGACGAAAGAAACGCAATGTGTGGTGCTGGGTGTGGGGACCAAGGCGCAGCAGGAGGGCTGTCGGGTTTGAGTACACATAGCCTTTACAAATGCTTCCATCCTTATTTTCACCTGACAAGATGACCAGCTGACAAAACACAAAATGACGGACGTGATTGGAGAGGTGGTGGACAGGACGCTGGCTGAGCTTGTAGTAAATGCAACAGGCACTAGCGAGACCCCGGAGCAGGTAGGCTCAGGCATTGGGAAGCAGTACGCCTGCCGAAGGTCTGCTTGCGCAGTCTTGAAGGCCATATTATAGACGAATCCTCACAGTGCATAGGCTTCAGAGGTTGATATGGCTCTAGAGCACTGTAGTCGGAGGACTAGAGGCAGCTTCATACAGACCACATCAGCGCAGCATAGCTGATTTTTGTTATTTGAAGTGAGGTGCGTCGTGTCTAAGGGCCGCGAGTGAGGGCTTTCGCAGGTATCTGCTGGGTGGGAGCCGCTGCAGCCAGCGTACGTGGTCGTGGAGGTGAAGCCCGATGAGTCCATCCGGATTGTGGCAGCGGTGCGTGGGACGTACACCAAGTCCTGCCGCCCATGCATGAGTGTCATCATGCCGCGCGAGACCTCACCGCATGTAACATAACACAGCCATGCCAGTGGTGCGAGGGCATGTGTACATGCGCTTGGAGTACATCATGTCACATGGCCTGCCTGCGGCAGAAGCTCGTGCCATGCATCATGTGCAGCATGCGACGCTGCTCCTGTGTCCTGTGTGCCCTGTGCAGCCGCATGTGGAGGCCAGCACAAATCCGGATGAGGGGGAGGAGCGAGGGCGGGGCCGCGCCTCCAAGCGGGTGTGTGGATGTGCGAATGATCCAGTACTGCCATCTGTCGCTCTGACGCGTGCATCGTACGCCGGCACGCAGGCCCATAGCCTGACATATCACAATCCACATGTATTATCACCGTGCTCTTGGATCTGATTATCATCATAATCCATCAGCATGCCTCGAAGATGTACCCACTTCATCTGCATGTGTGCACCCACCCACGCACTGGAGCTTCTCAATCCACTTACTGACTCGAAAGTACAGCAGCGCACACCTGAGTGCACAGCTGCACACGCTTCTTCTGCTCTGGGTACGGGCCTGACATGCTGCCGCTGTCGATGCCGTGTGCAGGGCTCAGCACGCTCACGCTCTCCACGCCGTTCGGACACAAAAGATACAGACAACGGGGATGAGGGTGGCGAGCGCGGACGCTCCGTGCGCCGGCGCAGCGCGACCAAGCGGCGCAGCGAGGGCGCCGCATTTGGACGCACCATCACGCCGCGTGCTCTCTCACCTGCATCTTCACCACGGGGCCAGGCAACAAAGGGTGTGTGGGCTCTGACGCTGCTTTTTAGTTTGTTAGTTTCTACTTTTTTATGCTGCTGGACCTGTGAGGCTTGGGGTGGTGATGTGACGCAATCGGCTCTGGCTTTCAGCTGACCAGAGGCTGGGTGCCATGGTCCCGGCCGGCTGTCAGCCAGGACCTATGCCAGTAGTAATGTGTAATGTCACCAGCCCACGGCCGACCTTCGGGCCGACCGTTACAGTTTTCCGGCCGCCGGAAAGCTGTAACGGCCAGAAGGGGTTAACTAACAGGCCGTGGAAAAGGTCTGGGTGCTCCTGCTGAGCTAGCCTGAGCCACACTGGGTTGGTGTCTGGTGTGGCGGGCTCGTCGCTCATGTGCCCGCCATACTCCAGCACCAGCGCGTGCACACATGACCGTTCATCTCACTTATCTCACTTACTCCCTGCGGCCGCTGCTCCATGCCCCTGTGCTGCGCAGCGACGAACCCTGCTGCGGCCACTATGGGCCCGAGTGCGTCCCAGCGCGTGAAGCCAAAGACATACTCAGAGATGTACAACCTGCGCAAGTGAGTGAGCTCCTTCACTTCATTGTGAGCTGCTGTGTGCTTGTGTGGTGCGTGGGAGCGGCTGAGCTGTTGAGCACTGCTGCAGCAAGCCACTGATGCCGCGCCCTGTGCACCAATGCATCTGCGATCTCATCGATCAAGCTCATGGCGTCTGCAGTGTGCTGCTTTCGTTTGAACTTGCACCTGCTGTGGCCTTGCACCTGCGCTGCACAGCGTCCAGCGTCCATGCCTTCGCCCCGCACACATGCTGCGCTGTGCTGCCTACCAGTGCTGGCTGCCAGCCATGCATAACATCATTAACATGGCACCCCTTGGCATCGTCCACCCACAGGTCTCAGGAGCTCCCAGCCCACCTGAACAACCTGCTCATTCCCCCTCCAGGCGGCAGCCACGACGGTTTGCGTAGCAGTCAGCCGGGCGCAGGGGACGCGTCCCAATCAGGCTTGGCATCCGGCGCGATGCCACCGCCGCCGCCAGATCTGGACGACATGGGAGCCGCGCTGCGCACGCCGCCCGCGCTTTCGCTCAGTGACGAGGCCATGCATGCGGTGGATACTCAGGCCGCTCAGATCCAGGACGAGCTGTCGGCCGCGGCAGCGGAGGCTGACCAGGACATCGTTCGGCGGGAGCAGTCGTTGGATGCTGCGCTGCAACGGGCAGGGCACCGGTTGAGTCAACTACCCACGCCAGCGGGCACGCCGGGCGGGGCTGGGGCGGGGGCTGGGCCGGCAGCGGGCATGGCCAACGGTGTGTCAGGGCACGTGTCCCTGGCAGAGGCCACAGCGGGCTCCATTGGCCGGGTGAATTCGGAAGCAGTGGAGCAACAGCTGAGGGAGCTGAACAGCCCACTTGAGGCAGCACGGCGAATTATGGCAGAGGAAACAGCCGCAGCGGGTGCGTCAGAGGTAGCGACCACGGGGGGCTCCCATGCCGCACCCTCTGTGTCCCAATTTGGGTTGGCAGCTGGGCCAGGGGGCCCCTCATTAGATGTTTCTGACGAGCTGGCCGTCAAGCTGTACATGCCGAGCCCTGACGTGCATGCACAGCGCGTCGCAGCGCGGCCACCGATGGCCGGCACGGATGGGGAGGTGGGGGCAGGGGGCGTTGATGCACAGGTTGCAGAGGGGGCTGTGAGTTTTGAGGGTGGTGCCCTGCAGCCCCAGGACCCCCCACCCCCACCTGCATCAGAGTTGGGCCTGGAGGATCACACCTCACGATCGCCGCTGCTGCTACCTGCCATCGGCGACGGCGGCAACAGCCCACGCCTGTCTACTTCGGACCTCCCCGACTCGCCGTCCCATTTCATGATCGAGGCGGCGCGTGCCCGCCAGGAGCAGGAGGTGCTGCAGCACGAGCAGCGTGTGGCTGTCGCGGCACGGCACATGATGGAAGAGGAGGAGACAGCCACAGCGGCGGCTGTAGCTGCGGCAGCAGAGGGTGCGGGCGGAGCAGCACCGGCCGCTGGTGCTGGTGCAGGTAGGTCAGCAGGAGCTGAGCCAGCCGACGTGACATTTGGCAGCCAGGTGATCGCGGCGCATATGGGCTCGGCCCAGAGCGGGCTGCGAGGTGGCACGGGGCTGAGCGGGGGGGGCTCTGTGGCGGGGTCTTTGGCTGGTGAGGGCGACGGGTTCGTGGCGGCCCGGGCCGAGCGATCCCGCCACATTGCAGAGCAGCTGCACAGGCTGCAGGAGGAGTCCCGGAGGCTGCAGGAGCAGAGCAAGAGGCTGCAGGAGCGTGCCATGGAGATGCAAGTGGAGGTGGGCATAGCACCCCCACGGGGGATGCCCCCCGCAGGCCTCGCGGCAGTGCCGGGGGGCATCCCGCCCGCGGTCTTTGCCATGCAGGGGCATCCGCAGCAGCAGCAGCAGCCTCCAGCGCTGCTTACACCAATCCCAGGGGTGGGGGCGGCCCCTGCTGCCGAGACGCCGACACGGACGGCCCGCTTGGGCAAGCCACTGAGCAAGTCCCAGAAGGCAGTCGCGGCGGCGCCAGCAGCCGCACAGCGCGCGGGTACACTTGCACCGCTGCCGGCGCCCGTAGTGCCACAACCGGTGGCACAGCCTGCCAAGGGTAACCCACCTCCCCAGGCACCACCTGCACCTGAAGACCTGGCTCCCCCCGTCCCCTCCTCCACCCCGCCACGTGCGGCAATCAGCTGGGGCATGCCTGGGCAGCGCAAGGGAATGAAGCCGTCACCCTTGGCCCCGGGCCACCTCGCGTCCTCCTCTCCAGCACAGGTCCACGGGCGGCGCAGCGGCGGGGGCGTCAGTGGCGGGGGCAGCAGCGGTGGGGGCGCTGCACCGGGCCTATTGGGCCGCCAGAACTCTTCCTCATCCACCATTGAGCCCCTCCTCCCTCGATGGGCGGACCAGGTTGCATCCCCGCTGGGCAGCCCAAACCTGCGGCCACGTCACGGGAGCCCTCTCAAGTTCCAGCCATCACCACAGCGCAGCGTGCAAGGCGGGCCTGGCCCGGCTGGCAGTGACGGAGGAGCAGAAAGACCTGTGAGTGCCACAGTGGCCGTTCAGCCCAAAGCACGTGAGGGGCCGCCCCCCGCGCCGCTCGTGCACTACCGGCCGCCGCCCGTGTTGAACCGTGGCTCGCCGCTGCGCAATGGGGGGCAGATCGGTAGCGGGGGGCACCCACACTCGCACCAACCCCACACCCATGCCAATGGTGGCGTGCCTGCGAAGCTCCCCTCGCTCAAGGGTTCTGAAGCTGAGGTAGCACGCGGGGCCGCACTCATGCAGCAGCAGCACGCGCCCCCACCACCTGCGCCCGAGCTGCCAGCCCACAAGCCGCGCAAGTTTTTGCCTGAGGTGCAGCTGCCGCCCGTGCTGGCGGCTGCCACCCAGGACAAGGCCCTGAGCTGGGCCCTGGGCCAGCCAGACGTGGCGCAGGGGATGGCGCCACAGGGCATGCCATACGGCGCACCGCCGGCGAGGTACGGGTACGCCGCCGCAGCAGCTGGCATATATGGAGCTCAGCCGGGGATGGGGGCTGGTGGTCCAGTGACAGGAGCAGGAGCAGGCGGTACAGGCGGTACGGGGTACAGGAAAGGTGGGGCGCGCAGCGGCCGCAAGGGCGGGCTGAGGGAGGTGGATGGCCGTGGGGCCCCTGACATGCACCCTGCTCCACCAGGGCTCCTGCCTCCACCTGGCATGGCCATGGGCCCGTACGGCCTCATGCCCATGCTGCCACCGGCCTCCATGATGGCTCCCATGATGGGAGTGCCGCCCCAGGGCTTCGGGGCGTGGGGCGTGCCAGGCGGCGTGCAGCAGATGGGCCTGGCTGGTGGCATGGGGGGCGTGGATGCTGGGGGCGGTGTGCACGAGCGGGCATTGGCCCACAAGTCTGGCGCAGGCGGCGCTGCTGCTGGGCTGCATAAGCACTCACGGCACCGGTCCGGGCCTCAAGCGAGTGGAAACGGCAGCCTACCGCCAATGTTGCCCGGGGCAGCCGGCCACGAGACCTTCACGTATGCTGCCTCCCCCCAGTACCCTGTATATGGTGGTATGATGGGGATGCCGCCCATGGGCATGGGGCCCATGCTGCCACATGCACCCCCTATGGCGGCTGGTGCGGCTCACCACCGCAGCCCACGGGGCGCCGGCAAGGCAGAAGCCGCAATGGGCGTTATGGGGATGGGAGTAGGGGGCTTACCGATGGGGGCGCATCCTGGGATGGGCTGGGGCCCCCAGGGTGGCGGGGGTATGTTCTCCGGGATGGGCCCAGGCGTGCCGGGTATGCAACGGTTCGTGGACCAGGTGGCAGTTGGGCAAGCAGAACATTACAGGCAGATGGAGAGCAACGTCCTGTCGCGGATCAACAAGCAGGTGGACAGGGGCCTGGCGCGGGAGCGGCGGCGCAGCGCGGGACCCGAGGATATGGCCGGGGACGAGGGCGGTAGGCCGCCCTTCCGCTTGTTTTGATCACGAGTGGCCAACCTGAGGCGTGCGAGGGATGCATCTGTCCCTCCTCTGAATCAACTCAGGAGTGGAGCAGCAGTGTTGCACCGCGTGTAAGTTGCCCCGACATACCAGATACCAGCCGAGCATACCACACATCCATCGTCCCTTTTGCGCGAGGGATTCTATGGAAGTCGGTTGGCACAGTATCTTGGCTCAGGAACACCATCCAGCGCAGGAACACCTTGAGAAGGTGAAGGGTACAGGCGGCAAAGGGCTGCTCACACGAAGATCCTGGCGCAACTACACACTTTCGCGTTTTAGTCTTGGTTTTGAGCATGGGCTTTGAGCAAGCATTACAGATCAGAGCTCCTTGCACAAGACCCGATCCACTCAAGTCTGCTTCAGGCCAAAAGGCGCCAAGCAGGTGGAATTGAACCACTGGGCCTCTCGGCCCCTACGGATTTGAAGTCCGCACCCAAGGCCACTCAGGCTCAGCCTGGCTTCCACTCAAAATCTGTCGTATCGCAGCCAGGTTTCGATCCTGGGACCTGTGGGTTATGGGCCCACCACGCTTCCACTGCGCTACTGCGATGCCGCCATGACATCTCGGTTGGGCCAACGTAATATATACAGCATGCCAAATTGGCCCCGATAGCGCAAAAAGGCATCGAATCCTGCCGGTGCCGTTCCTAAAACACTGATAAAAACGGTGTCTGAAACGTTTTCTGGCCAAATAATAGGGTTTGGATGCCGCAGACAAGGTATCAAGGGAAACTCAGGCCTTGGCCGCAAAACGGTGGGTGGAAAACGAGGCTGACCATGGGGGGCCGGCATAGTTGTGAGCATTTGGGGACGGCATGGTCGTGGTCTATCAGTCACAAGCAAATCTTGTTGAAGAAGCACCTGGTCTGTCAATGATGACAACGTGCTCACGTCAAGTTTGTGTTTCCACCCACCGTTTTGCGCCCATGGCCCCATCTTTCGTGACACCTTGTCAGCGGCCACCTGCGAAACACAAACTTGACGTGAGCACGTTGTCATCATTGACAGACCAGGTGCTTCTTCAACAAGATTTGCTTGTGGCTGATAGACCACGACCATGCCGTCCCCAAATGCTCACAACTATGCCGGCCCCCCATGGTCAGCCTCGTTTTCCACCCACCGTTTTGCGGCCAAGGCCTGAGTTTCCCTTGATACCTTGTCTGCGGCATCCAAACCCTATTATTTGGCCAGAAAACGTTTCAGACACCGTTTTTATCAGTGTTTTAGGAACGGCACCGGCAGGATTCGATGCCTTTTTGCGCTGGGGGGGCCAATTTGGCATGCTGTATATATTACGTTGGCCCAACGGAGATGACATGGCATCGCAGTAGCGCAGTGGAAGCGTGGTGGGCCCATAACCCACAGGTCCCAGGATCGAAACCTGGCTGCGATAGTAGTTTTGACTGCATTAACCGAAGTCTGGTCGCTGGGTTGGCACATCATGAGTTGCAGGCCTTTTAACATGAAACTTGTATGCTGCCCACAAAGCACCTAACGAGGAAAAGTTGCACATTCACACTTGGATCAAGAGCTCTTGTGTTCAAGCAGACACATGACCAACATATGGACCGAAGTAGGGCCCGCCAGTTCAGCAAGTGCTCAACTGATCTGCTTCCCAACTAAGAAAACGGTTTACAGCCAGGAATTCCACAACAGTCATGAGAGTGCCGAGCAGAACTGAGATGCAGACGTCGGTTGATGCGTTATGTACATCCAGATGTACACCTAGGCCATTCTCAAATGCTGGAACCTTCTACGGAACACACACGCATAGGGGTTGGAGCCCTGATCTGGCATCAGGTTAAACGCATCATGCACTGCATGGATGGCATTCATGTCTGCGGCCACAGATCTCAGATCAGAACAGTTGAGACCTAGATCCAGCTTCTAGCCCTCTACATCAATGCCGCAATAGCCAAAACCTGACTGTCATCTTATTTTGGTTTAGAGTACAGCCTCCGATGGCACAAACCGCCATCTACGCTCAGCACGACAACCCTGCCCAACTGTAAACCAACCACCAAATCTGCTGCCATTCAAAACCACAGGCCACGCCGCCCAAACCCACATGCCTGAAACAAGTGTATGAATTCCACTGAGCTGATGCAGGCATGGCAAGGACGATCCTAGCCCCACCTCCTGTGGGTGGCAGACTGGCAGTTCCCGTGCAACTGCCATGTAACTGCCCGTGTCCCTCTCTCTCGGGACGGCATGCATGAGAGCGCCACTGCCGCCACGGCATGCACACCACACGCACATACAGCCAGCCACGCACACCGCAAACCAGCCAAGCGACCAGCCACAGGCACCTGTTCTGCAAAAATTGTTGAAAAGCTGATTTGCTTTTGCTTTCCGTGCTTCTTCTACCCTCCTCCTTTGGCTTGCCCTCAGTTCCATGCCCAACCAACCCTGCACCCGGTCCGTTCAATCAACTACCTGGTTCCCAATCACCAGCAGCCCCAATTTCATTAACCAACCAACCAAACACATCCCATCTACCCAAGGACCGCACAGCGCCAGCCGCAGGCCTTGCCCCACGTGCACAGTGTGCACAGCGCTGAGGCATGCTGCAACCATCCCTGCCGATTTCAGCTACAGACCAATGAAATAAAAGCAACTGAAAGCACACATGTGTGTGTACAGCGTATGTGTGCGCCTGCCGCAGAGGCTACATATGCATGCTTGGGGCTTGCAGATAGGCTTCCGGCACCTCCCCGTACCCTGAATTCATGGCACCTAAGTACTGCACTAAGCTACTCGGCACTCTGTGTTGCCCCATCCAGCAGCAGGCCTGGGTGCCTTCCTCAGCTCCATCGGCCTCTCTGTGGGCTCACTCATCTTGTGGCTGCTGGGGCTCGGTAGACATCTTGTGCAAGACGTCGACCACCTTGCCTCTGAACGTGCTCATCTCTGGAAGGCTGTCAAAGATGCCATGGCAGCCCAGCAGCTCCTTCAGTTCCCCCAGGCTGTTGAGCAGCCGAAGTGCCTCAGCGGGGCGCAGCAGTGGGCGCGGCGCGGCGGCCGGAAGCGCACCGCTACCGTGGAGCACTGCGGACATAACCCACCGGCCCGCAGATGCCGCCGATGCGGCGCCGCGCGGGGGGCGCTGGGGCGAGGGGTTGGGGGAGGAGGAGGACGAGGTGGAGGATGGGCGGGAGGGGGAGGCGGCGGCAGTACGCGTGGGGGAGGATGACCGAACAGTGGTGGTGGTGCCGTTGAATCCAGATCCGGGAAGGTTGGTCACGGAGCCATTTGGGTAGACGAGCACATTGCTGGTGCGGGTGGCCGGGGCATCGGTGAAGAGGTGGGCGGTAGAAGCCATTCCAGGGGCTGAGATGGACCCACCAGGGGTGAGGGTGGGGATGGGGGTGGGGGCGGGGTGGGCGTGTGCAGGGGAGGTGGAAGGGGAGGGGGCGAAGACTGCACGTGTGGAGGCAGAGGCGCGTTCGTAGCCGGGGGCCAGTGAGCCAGATGCAGCGGCGAAGAGGTCGCAGAGCGCCGCACGGGGAGGCACGTAGCGCGTGGTCACCATCAGCTCGATAAGGGCGAGGTAGTCAGCGGGCCGCATGTCATCCAGCAGGCGTGACTGGTGTGAGAAGAGCTTGGCGAGCTGGGGGTGGGAGGGGCGCGCCTTGAGGTCGCGTGCAGCACGCAGCGCCGCAAGCAGCTCGCCACCACCGAGGCGATGGGCCTTGTCAGCTAGGCACTCAAACACGCGCTCGACGAAGGCAGGGGAGGGCACGTAGCTGAGTGTCGCGCACGTGGTGAGCAGCTTGGGGAGTTGGGAGGGAGGTAAGGCATCCAACTGGTCGCGAGCACCCCCTTCCACGAGTGAGGAGACCACTGGCTGCAGCACACCTACGACTCCTGCTTCCTCATCAAGGGGAGCAGACTTGACCAGCCCAGCAATCCACTCCAGCAGCACCACCACGCTCTCGCCCTGCTGCGCAGCAGGTAGGGGCGAGGGCGGGGTCGCAGCGGCAGTGGTGGAGGTTGAGACGACGTTGCCCCCGCCCCGGGGGCCGGAGGTGGCGGCCGCAGCCGTAGCCGGGCACTGAACGGCCAGCGCGGTGAGCAGGCCCTGAAGCAGGGGCGCGTTCGGGCCCTTCCAGCCCCCGGATGAGACCAGCAGCTCGGCTGCTGCAACCAGGGTTGTGGCTGGCTGCAGCCCGAGGTCTGCAGTAGCCACCGCATCCCGGAAGAGCAGGAGCCACTTGGTAAAGGCAGGGGAGGCGAGGGAGCGAAGCAGGGAGGTGAAGGAGGCCACCTGGTGTAGAGTCAGCAGCGAGCGGCCACGGTCAAACAGCGGCTCCATGACGGCAACCACAGGTCCCACGTCAGCAACCGCAGCGCCGCCACGTTTGACCAGGGCCGCCAGGGTGGCGGTCATTGCCACGAGGAGTGAGTAGTCCATGACCGTGGTGGCGTTAGCGTATGAGGTCACACATTGGGTGAGCTCCGCCAGGGCGGCTGAGGTGACAGAAAAGGGGTAGCGGCACGCAAGGTGGTGCAGCGCCTCCCATTGGCGGGCAGACATCCAGGCGCATGCAGAGGACGCCACTGAGAAGATGCGCTCGAGCACCATGGCCTGGGGCGGGTGGCCCAACATGCCTAGGGCCAGCACGCAGTTCAGGGAGGGAGCCAGGGTGGAGGGCTCCACGAGGGATGCCAGGCGATGGTACACGCTGGCGGCCTGCAGAGGGGAGGCGCACACACGTGCGCGGCAGTGGTGTGCAGGGTTCGTCAGGGCGGTTCATTTCAGTGATGAGGAGACTAGGGGCGTGCGCGTGACAGGCGAGTACCAGTACTCTATCCCTGGAGCTCTTCTCTGCAGGCAGCTTGCCATTCCCCGCACATGCAGCCTTGGTGTGAGAAAGGCCGAGAAAGACTGCTGAGAAGATAAGCAAGGGTGGGAAAGAGTGACAAATGCAACATGGTGTGATACGTGAGGAAGGGTGTTCGGAAGGGGTGGGGGAGAGAGGCGCACCTGCAGCGCGCTCGGCTTGCGGCCCGCGCACAGCGCCATGACACACGCGTATGCCTCCAGCTGCTCAGCATCCAGTGCGTGGGTGTGCGGCTCCAGAGCGCGCAGCACCTCGTAGCGGAACGCCTGCAGGGGACCACGCAGCATCAAGCAAGCAAGCAAGCAAACAAACATTGGCTCTTGATGAGGCTGTTGATGTAACGCGGGAGTTTGAACATCAGTTTGAGGAATTCTGGGGAATGCTAGACGCTCAGGGGTCAGTCGTGCAGGCACCTGGACCTCTATGGTCGTTACGAACTTCTAGTTGATGGGTTCTGGCAAGCAGCTGAATCTGTGAAATGCCGTGTTATTATTATCACCAGTCGGGCGGAACCCGTCACACACCAGAGCAAATCAATGTGTTGGGGTTGGGGCTGGCATTACAGGAGGTTGGCCGTGCAGTACAACACGTTGGCAGTACATTGTGCAAGCGTGTAGTGCAGAAGGTCCATTGTGCAGTACAATGTGCGTGGGCTGCACGCAATGCGTGCAGCACATGCAAGCGTGCAGTACAGGAGGTCACACAGGCAGTATCTGCGGCACAGCAGCAACACCATGCGGCCCAGCCCTTGCAACTGCTGCTGTAGTCTACTGATCTTGTTAATAGGACACCCTACTGTACGGTTCTACAAAGCCCTCACCTCCTCCTTTGGCATGTCCTGGATGGGGATGGGCGCATTAAAGAAGTCCTGGAAATACAGCGGGTATGTGGCGTTCAGCGGGTTGTGTGGTAAACAGGCGATGGGGTGCCAGCCTGGCCAGCCAACCTGGCAACTGAGGTGCGCATGATGATCCGCCTGGCAGCCATGGCTGCTGGCCCGGCACCTGAACCAGGCATCCGGCAATATCACTGTACACACTATACCAGACTGTACAGCTGGCTGCATCAGCAGCTGTAGTGCCTGCAGTACCTGCTGGCAGCTGCAAGTGCGTGACAGGGCTGCTTGTCACAACTCTGCTCCCATGCCCTTTTAGTGCATGGGTGCATGCCTGCTGCACAGCTGTGTTGCATGCACAGCTGTGCAGGCATGCAGCCACCAGCACCAGCACCGCAGCCTCACACCACCCAGCCACACATACATGTGTGATCCGTGTGGTACGTACCAAACCCCTCCCCCTCACTCGCGCACACACGAGTCAGAGCACCTCGTCCAAGCTGCACCGACATACCACTGCGCCCAGCTAATAATAATAATAACACTGCGCCCAGCTGCTCATTGCAAATACCAGTGCCGACACCAACAGCGTGCATGCACGTGCAGTTGTGGTGTGGCCCGCCGCATACCACAGGCAGGGTGCACATGCTTGGTGCACATGGTCGAATACACATGCGACATGCGCATGTGCATAGACAGCATGCGTGTGTGCATGTGTGTATGTAACCTTCATGTAGCCGTGCACGTGTAGTGCGTGTGGGTTCCATTGGTGAGTGCACTGTATGTAATGAGGTGCACCGGCACGAGTGCTGGGCCTGGAGCATGCTGTACCCAGTCACCCAGCTGCCCACACCCAGGTATCTGGCCAGCATCTACTGCCCGGGTTTTCCAACAGCGCACTTGCGCGCGGCTGCTGTCCGTTTGCAGAGAGCCAGGCACAGGACAGCCAGGGGGACAGAGGGGCCGAGCACGGCCGCTTGAGATGCCCTGAGCTGCAGGCCTGTTGTGGTTGCTGGATGGCTTGCTGGACCGGTGAGGGTGCTGTATGTGTGAGGTATGCAGCCGGGCTGCTCCTGCACCCCGCCCCTCCAAGCACCCACATCTAAAAGCTGCAAGCATTTGCTGCTCCAGCTGGTCACACACAGGGCAGCCCGTAGCAGGCAAGAAGCACTACCGCGTTCAGACGCAAGCCCCAAGGCGGAGCACGGACCTGCAGCTGTAGCAGGAAGCAGTAAATGTCGTCCTTGCTCATGTTATCCACGCCGGTCTTCGTCCACAGCGCCTTGACCTGTGCCACCAGCGAGGGCATGTGGTTTCAGATCGGGTTTCAGCTGTCCTTCGAGTGCTGCGTCAGCGTTACGAGCCCAGGGACATGCCGATCGATGCAGCTCACCTCACGCCAGTCGTTACACACCGCCAGCTGCTGGTAGATGGTGGAGGGCACTGTGTTGGTTCCTCCAGGTGCAGGCATGGTTGACGTGGCATGCATGTGCACACGGTGCCGCTGAACACGAGTCCCAGTCACCAGGCGACGCGGCACCACCAGGAGCCGGCGCAGGCTGGGTGCAGGCTTGGAGCCGAGGCTCTGCGCGTAAAAGAGCAGTGTACCGGTTGGCACATGGCCACATGGACCCCCTCAGCTGATGATGAAACGCTGTGAAAGAGCTGCCTACCTGCGCCACCTTCATCCCGAGCTTTGAAGCAACAATGGCCATCTCGGGTGTGTTGCTTCAGCCAGCGTGCAGGCGTAACTGTGCCTGGTTTGTGCAGGCTGCCCTTGTGCCCTTGGTTGACGGCGGGCCCTTGCTTTCACCCAATTGGAGCTGTGGAAACAAGCTGGGAGCTGCGAGAAGACCGCACCTGCCTGCGGATGCCTTGCTGGGGAATTTTCTCACAGCACGTTGTGAATGACCGGGCCACGCCTGGGCATCCCGGACTTGGTGACGCAGCGCCCGCTGAGTGGCACCACGCGTACAGCATAGCATCTGCATCGGCGCTTCGAACCTAGCAGCATCCAGCCAGCTGGCTGGCTGGCTAGCAGGTGGTCAGGCCGGTTGCCTTAGATCTAGAAAATTTGAGAATGTCGAATGCGATGCCGCACGGCGAGCCCGCTCCTGCAGCAGTAACTGCACACGCGAACATGAGGTTGCTTCTGCTGGTCGTCTGCATGGGCCGTTCATCTGCCTGGGGTGACACCGTGCAACACGGTTTGGAGGCATTGTGGCATTGCACAATGCCAGCTAATTTGAGCAGCAAGCTGTTGCCTAGCAGCAAGGAATCGCGACAGGGTATGGGCTGCAGGTGTTAGATAAGAACAGAGCGTGCCATGCAAGCTTGTGTCTGTTTCCCACGCCACCTTGAGTGTGAACAATGCTCGAGGCTGTGGACGAATGCTGATGCACAGAGCAGCTACACAGGCTCTGCACACTGCAGGCATCTGTGTGCAAGTGCGCAACAAGGCCGCAATCGCATACGCAGGAACGCACCAGCATGCACTACTGGCTAATGCACTACTAGCAGCGCACGTTGCTGTATGACCTGAACGGCCAAAGTCACCGTTAGCTCTACAGCTTACCAGCTGTACTGCTGCATGACAGCAGCAATGCTGGGTGCGGAAACAAACAAGCCCCATGGCCAGCTGAACAATCAGGTTGCAAGCCAGGCCGACTGCGCGTATGTCAACTGTGAAGTCGCATGCACCATGCTGCAGCCTGACATAGCACCCCCATGGAATTGTGCATGTGCACTTCTGGTGGGTCTACAGCGAGCATATGTATGGGCCCGGCAGTATACTCCACAATGTTGGGGATCTGCAGCACAATGACCGCATGCAGACCGCGCAAGAGTAGCACCGATATCAGCATTCAGGAATGGCCACGTGTTCAGCGTATGCTGTTGCCAAGGGGCTGTTTCTACCATCGCAGCAATGTCTAGAAGCGAGAATTGTGCTTTTTATTTCTTATGGATCATCGCAGCAATGTATAAACTCTCGGCACAGCACCTTGTCATGCCCCTCATGTTCATCTCGCACGTGTGTGGCTATGGAATGATTGTAGAACATCAATTCATAACATGTCAGCTTCGCCGTTTTGCCCCTGTTCTGCATCTGCATCTGCTACTTGCTGAGGCGAACACAACACATATTTCGAGAGTCATACATTACTGTGCAATCATAGGCGTTCAGGGAGTCAGCTGCAGACTAGAGCACACTTGGCCAGCATACATGCTGTTCTCCTAGCCATTTGACGAGCGCCACTTCGTGCGACTCAACACAATACAGACCATGACTTCGAACCTCGGCCCATTGATCCTGCCCAGCCCAGCTGCAACCGTTGGGCTGATGGCTGTCAGTGCTCTCATGTCCCTGCCTGCTGCCATGAATGAGGCGAAGGGCATCAAGTGCGTGGCAAGCCACCTGCACACGATATGCACGTTCGGCACGAACTGCATTCATGATGCGCGCATGCACGTGTGGACAGCTGAGTGCCATGCCACAGCTCATGTGTGGTCCCCAGCAGCCGGGTGGATGAGGTACAGCTTCAGCAACTGTTGTGCAGCTGTGCAACTGTTTTTGTGACCTGTGTATGATTGTTTGCTGTTCCCTGACTGACGTGTGTGTACGCTGTGCATGCCACACGTCACAGTTTGACATACTCCAAGTTTGCGCACGGAGCGAAGGGCCCAAAGGTCAGTGGCTGTCATGGACATCAGAATGGCCCCCAGCCCGACCCCCCTCTTTGGCAGCAAGCTGCACATCAAAATCAACACATAAGTTGTGGCTGCTGCAGGTCAGGGCTCAGCACCATCTGCTGTTGTACTGCTCTACTGTTTTACATTCCAATGAGATCCAGAATCACCCGTGAAATACGCCATCGCATGTGTCACGTGTGCGCCGCGTCAACGTGCGTGCAGCTGAGCAGCCGCGTAGGCATGGCTGTTGCGTACGCCGGCGGCTTTGCCGCAAGTGCGGCAGGCTGCGGCTTGCTGCTGCTGAAGCGTGGTGCGTGCAGCACCTACCACCCATCACCAGAGGAACGATTTCCTGCCTGCGCATGCCTGCACGCACACTTCAACATGCTCACTGATTTGCAAACCTTGGACATAGACCTGCGGCTGTAGACGTAGAAACAAGTGGACCAGTAGCCTGCCATGGCCGTAATGTCGGCATCATTCACTGGAGCTCTGTCCCTTCCTCAACCTTGCGCCACCTGCCACTGCATTTGCTGCGTTTTGCTGCGTTGCAGGCGGCGGTGCCACTGCGGCTGTGGGCTCAGTGCTTGGGGCCCGGCTGCCTGTGGTGGGCCCGGTGGTGAAGGCAGGCGCAGCACTGCTGGGCCGCGCAACCCGGGCTGGTCGGCCCATGTTGGTCGCATCCATGCTGCTGGGTCACTTTGCCAAGCGTGAGCTGGAGGTCGCCTTCCTGCACAAGTACTCAGGTGGGAGTTGCCTTCCTGCATATATACTCAGGTGGGGATCCTGCGCTGTTATAATAATAACACGGCGTGTCACAGATGTGTCTGACAGTCGTTATCTAAACATCCTGCGCTGTTGGGGCTCTTAAAGAAATGAAGAGTATGCAGACAGTGTAGACACGGGTGCTGTTGGGGCTCTCAAACACTCCATGGCGAGGACATCCCCTACCCGCCATGGCTGTGACAACACATACACGCCGACCCGGTCAGCAGCAACCTGCCCACGTTGTGCAACAAAGAACATGCTGCCATGCCGAAGTCATCCATCTGCACGCTGGCCATCATGCGCGCAAAGCAATCGCTTGGCATGACTGGGGTCCACATGTTCACCATGCATGTTCCATGCACACCGCCATTGCAGGCAGCATGGAGCTGGCCAGCGCAGTCGTCATCTGTATTTCCTACACCCTCTCGGCTATCACACACATAGCCTTCGCGTCTTCAGTGCCCAAAGCCGTGTACAGCGCTGCTGCTGGCAGCACACGCGTGGCAGGCATGCCGCTGCCTGTGGCTGTTGGAGGTGCGGCGGACTAGCTGTAGCTGATGTAGTGGCTGCGCCACTGCGTGCTGGCAGGAAGGGCTGGTGTTGGCGGCTGCGGAGCTGCCGCGCTGCATGTCGTGGCCTTCAGCCACCTTCACGCTGCTCTGCTTCATTTGGGGGAAGGGCCGGGGCCAGGTAGTAGTTATGACAGGAAGGGGGGGGGAGGGGGGGGCCTACAGACAGGTGGGGGCCAGGCTGTATGTGCTGTGCTGTGCTGTGCTGTGCTGTGCTGTGCTGTGCTGTGCTGTGCTGTGCTGTGCTTGTTGTCCTGCCGCCGTGGTACATGCGGGTGGGTCACACAGGCTGGCATGGAGCCATGCGATGAGCGGCCTGCCTCTGCTGGCGTGTGTTCCTGCCGCTTAGTAGACTTTGCTGTTTGCCAATCCACGACCCTGGTGCCGTTCCATCTGCATGGCGCAGTGACGCTGTATGTGGTGGGCCAAGCCGGCAACTTCTATCACCATTGGCTACTGGCACAGCTGCGTAGCAGCAAGTCAGCAGAGACAGGTACGGCCGCCATCCATCACTCACACTTCTGTACTGACATCGTTTGGCAGTCCAACAGTCATGAGTACTGCTATCCCACTCATCAGTGACTCACGGCTACACCTGCGGTTAGCTGCGGCCGTCCTCCCATCCTTTCTTGTATTGCCCCTGATCCTTTCAGCGATCATGGCGACGTGGCCTGCGCATATGCGCGGTCCATGTGGTTAGCCCTCATACTGCGTGTTGTAGTTCAGCTGCATCTGATTCGCATGTAGACATCTAGTTCAGCTGCATCTAGTTCAGCTGCATCTGATTCGCATGTAGACATCATAACATCATGATACCAATTGCCATGCCACCACGGTGTGAATGTGGCAGCCCACGGCA
The DNA here is from genome assembly GCA_001662365.1 of Chlamydomonas applanata. Lineage (NCBI taxonomy): Eukaryota > Viridiplantae > Chlorophyta > Chlorophyceae > Chlamydomonadales > Chlamydomonadaceae > Chlamydomonas > Chlamydomonas applanata. The sequence goes on from BDCZ01000103.1 coordinate 128,192, forward strand.
CCATCTGTGACTGTACTGCCTGTGCACACGTCTTGTACTGCAGGCGGCGATGCCGCAAAACAGTACAAGGCTCCCAAGGGCGGGCTGTTTAAGCACGTGGTGTGCCCTCATTACTTCTTTGAGCTGTTGACATGGGCAGGCATGGCGGCTGCAGGGCAGCACCTTCAGGCCTGGTTGACAGTGGCCAGCATGACGGGTTACCTCATGGGTCGCTCGCGATCCACCCACAGGTGCGTGCCCTACAAACAGTTCAACTTGCACTGCCAAGTACGGTTTTAAGGAGATAGCAGCAGTGGTACCCATTGGTGCCGCCTGCACCTAAGTAGTACAACCTCCCGGTGTATTGCCTAGCATAGGGAACGCTATGCGGTACGATACCGTCAAGTTGAAGTGCGGGAGCAGCACTGTCCATTCCATCCACGTCAGAACAAAAGGGTGTTGTCGATATGGTTGGGACAGCTGCGCTCGTTGGACCTTACGTGGGGGTTCTATGATGTGAACTGCTGCGTGCCCCACGGTAAGTGTTGCTCGTGTCTGTACAAAAACAGTGAGAACTGTCCTCTGTGGCTGTACCCCTACCGTTGATGCCAATAACACGACAAGCAAGCAAGTACAAGTAGTGAGCTTAACGGCACAGCCTTTTCAGGCAGTACACCTATTACTAATAATAACACGGCATGCAGGCAGTACACCTGCGTGCGGCATATGGGCTTGGCCCTCTCATTGCGGCTGGAAATCACTGCGATGCTTTGGTTGCTTGCTGCAGGCGGGTGCAATGCCAAGCTGTAGCTGCCTGCTGGGCATTGCATCCCCATGCCCATTTGCATGTCCATGCGCATACGTGGTCCTTCATGGAGCTCGTGTGACTCTCACAGCGCGCATGAAAGTAACAGTGATACCGCCATGACATGCACTTGGTTAGACCTGGGCTGCTCTGTGGTGCTGCTTCTGCTTGATATTGATGATAACACGGCTGCTTTCTGCTTGTCTGCTTGGATGCGCAGGTGGTACGAGGAGAAGGGCATTGAGGGCTTCCCAGGGAGCCGGAAGTTTATGATCCCTGGTATCTACTAGCCCGGCATTAAACCAGCATTGCAGGCTGGACGATGTGATCCAAGCTCGGCGCTCAAGTTACAAATGAGGCATACAGTACACAGGCGGACTCATTACCTGGCTGCTGGCCGGCGGCCCGGCGTCCAAGGCCTGCAGTCTTGCCTTTGTGGGCCTGATGAGGCAAACGGGTACAGGCCTGATCCACTGCTGGACTATGGATTCTGTTATGGATTAACCTCGGATGTTGGATGGAACTCAATGGTGGCCTTCGATGGTGGCCTTTCTCATTGGTGTTGAACATAGGAGTTGCATGGGTGCATGCCAGAGCTGTACATGCTGCCATGTGGGATTTGATGACTTTTATGTGATCGAGCGTGACAGCTCAGTGCAATCCTGAGCTGTGAGATACTGTGGTATCAGTCAGGTGGGCTGGAATTGGCTGGTGTATGCTGGATGGGTGTTTGCTTCATTCAACAGGAACACCGTGCAGGCACCTGGATCTCGCTCGTTAGGAGTTTCTAGTTGATGGGCTCCGGCAAGCAGATGAATCTGTGAAACACCATGTTATTATTATTGTTATTATCATTAGTCAGGTGGGCGGGATTCAGGCGGCAAAGGCTGTACTGCGCTCTACAGTGGCACCATGTGTGCACGAGTGCGGTTCAAGTTACAGGCAAACTGTTCACAGTGCACTGCTGGCCCACTGGCGCCCCAGCTTGTACCCTCACGCCACTTGGGCCTGACTTAGCCTCTGCTGCAGCGAGCCTCAGCTGCAATGTGGGAGTCCATTGCATAAAGACAACCGGGCAGCAGCACTTCCTGGGCCACACACCATTGCAGAGCCTGCTCAAATGGTTCCAGCACCCACCTGCCCCGTGTTCTCCTGCCCCAGCTCTGCAGCACATCAATCGGTGCTCACATCCATCAATGAGCACACGCAGGGCTCCAGCACCGCCCCTGACCCGCCCATTCCCCACAGGCCCTGGCCCCAAGCACCGCCTCGCCCTACACCCACACCTTCAGCCTCCTGCACACAGACACACACTGAGCAGCGTGCTGACTGTCGGCCTCATGATCATCTGGGCCACAATCAAGAGAACGCGTGCGAAGTCAAGTGCTCATAGCTTCATTGGGGCGAGGCCCCCCAGATCCAACCCACCCATGCCCATGCCTGTGCCATGGCCTTGAGCTGAGTCCACCTCTGCCATCGCCGCTTCCAACCGCCGGTTGTACTCGGCCACCGCCTTCCGCAGCAGCCCGTACTTGTCCATTACACCACGGACGCATGCGTCATGGGCCCCCGCCACCTCTTGCATGCGCTCTCGGATCGAGCGGATCTGCGCGCATGGGGCACAGACAAAGATGGATACGAGCCGCATGGGATGGCCATGAAACTATAAAGGACCGTGTTGATCCTGTATTGCGGCAGGCATCCAGGCGCCATGATGGGCGTACGATGTAACAAGTACGCGGACGGTGCTGGATGAATGACATCACACATGCGTGCCTACCGCACACAATATCCCCAGTTGTATGGCATCCGCTTCACGCACAAACCATACCTGCGCCTCGTCCTCTGCCGCCTTCGCCGCCACTGCAGCATTCTCTGCTGCCACCGCTTCTTTGCTCTTCAGCGCCTCCTCTACGTATGATGCAGCCGCCTCCAGCTTCAGTGACGCCTGCGGCCAGCAATGCGCACGATACAGCACGCGATCGTGCCCCAGCTTGCTGCCTTCCGTTGTTCTCAGCTTGATCTTGATGATTCCCTGATAATGAAGCATGAAGGGACTGCAGCACCGCAGTCTCAGTGTGCAAAGCCGTGCTGGTAGCATGCACAATTCTGCATGATAGCATGCATGATAATGATAACATTCAGAAGGACTGGTGCGCACCTGGTGCCCCAGCCGCTGGAGCTTGTCTTGCACCGTGGCTTGGTGGCGCTTGAGTGTCGCGCCCGTGTTTGTAATTTCCCCGAGGTTGCGCTCGCTCGTTGTAATCTCCTCCTTCAGGTCTTTCACCTGTGGGACCACACAGGCAGGCTCTGGAATATCCAGCCCTCCATCTCAGACTCTTATGCTGATCGATGGCCCTACCGTGTCCTTCCGAGGTATTGAGGTATGATATGCCCGTCGTTGTCCTGTTGGACGTGCATGCACAGCACGTGCGCGCATGTGCCCTGTGCGCGCAACAACCGCCTGCTCACACATGGCCACGCCACACCTCTGCCACGGACCCTTGCTCATCCACAGCAGCCCTGCTGGCAAACTCACAGCCCAGCTGCCCTCCAGCTGCACCCCAGCTGCACCCCAGCAAGCCCAGCTCCAGCCTACACTCCAACGACCAAGCCACTACTGGCCCCTGACCACAAACCGACCCCTGGCCCATCCACAGTTGCCGTGCACATGGCAGCCCCCAACTGCACCCCGGTAACCACCAAGCCACAAGCCTCAGCTGACCCCTGGCATGCCCGGCTGGCAGGCCCTGGGCACACCTGCTGGGAGGCTCATGCACCCATGAGGTGTACAGCTACACCGCCCAACCCACACCCACACCTGCTGAGATACGTCCTTCTTCTTGGTCACACAGCTGTCCAGCTCCTCCATCAGGCGGATGCACCGCACCACCTCCTTCTCAAACTGCACACACCACGCTGGCATGTCACAGCCTCAGTTGGATACCTTGCACCGTGTCGGCTGCCCCTGAGGCGCACCATACCGCCCTGATGGGATGCCTGGTGTAGTATAACGTGCGGAACGAAGCCAAAAGTGGAGGACACAGCGTGAGGACACAGCTTGCACGGGCATTTCCTGCTGCTGCTGAGACCGCCCCAGAATCCAAACAGCGCGCTGCTGCCACCCCAACTCACTCACTCACCGACCTACCCACCCAGCCACCCTGCTTGACACCGCTCCTGCGGCCCAACTCAGCAAAAGCCTGTGTGCTGAGACTGAGGGCCGCCAGCAAACGCCTTATCCACTGATACTCAACGCCATCAAGGCCACCCACTAATGTGTTATTATTATCATTATTATTATTATTATTATTATTTATTATTATTATTATTATCATTATCAAGGCCACCCACCTTGACCACCATCTCTGTGCGCTTGTCCTGCTCAATGGAACGCGACTGCAGTTGCGCGCAGTACGTCCGCCGTGCATCCGCTGCCGCCGCCAGCTCAGCGATCGCCTGCCGCTGCTTGTCGGGGCTCTGCGTGGCATGAAAAGTGCCAGATGCAAAGTGCGTTGGGCTGCAGCCCCGCAGTGCAACTGCGCTGAGCCATGTCATTATCATGATAGATGCATGATGTGGTGCCATAGGTGTGGAGCGGGCTGCAGTTGGTGCTGCTCAGGCGGAGCCTTGACCCTTGGTTGGTGCGTTGCGTGGTTGAATGGCCCACAGCCTGGACCCGTGTCTTGTGTGCTGTGTGGTTGTTTGGGCCCTCCATCTGTGTACTATGTGTGTACTATGCTCATATGTCATGCAGCAGTGGGATGGCAGCTAGTCGGCGGGGGCGTCGCAGCTATGTGGGATCAGCGGCTGTACAGACGACAGACACGTTACGCCAATGTGTCACGTGCGTCTGGTTCGTTTGGCCAGCGGGTGCCACGCCACACCATTGTGTCTCATGCTGGATCTCTTTGGACACTCAGCATCAAGTGTGCTGGGGGCTTTCGCGCACAAACTTTACACAGGTACCTCAGGCACCTGCACCCCAGCACCCCAGTCACCTGTACGATCTGGTCCTGTAGTGCTTCCGACTCCTGCCGTGCTGCTGCCAGCTCCAGCTTGGCTGCACTCGCCGCATCAGCCAGTGAGTTGGTCTGCGCCTTGAGCCCCCGCACCTGCGGCCATTTTCACACACGCAGTCCACACAGTTCATATCTATCACCGCCTGCCAGTGCCCCTGCTCCTCCCCTCCACCTTCCAGTCGCTTGAGCCACGCGCACGCCGAGCCCTGCCGGCAGGCTGCTCAAGCTGCACTACATTGCTCTGCGATGCACACCTCACCCTACAGGGTGCTCAGACTGCACTGCACCGCCCCAAGCACCTCTGCCTACCCGGCGCTAATACTAATACCTAACAAAACTGGTAGCAACAAATACTAAGAAATAGGAATACTGGTTCCTGCGCACCTCTGCCTGCAGCGTGGCGGCCTGCTTGTTCAGCGTGGTGTTGCGCGCAGTGATCTCCGCCTCCTCCGCCTCAAGCTTGGACACCTGGCAGTGTATTCGCACGCTGTATTTAATTGAGCCTGTCCAGGGTTTCTCAGCGAGATTGTCTCAATCGTGGATGCAAGCGTGCTTGTTCCCGACTTGCCGTGCAGTACGGTGTCATGTACAATATTGTACATGTGTTGGCGGCAGCGGCATGCAGGGAACATGTGTGCAGCATGCATGGAGCGACTGCTGGCTGCAGGTGGGCACAGCAAGATAACATGCTGATGATGGTGGCGGCTGATGAGTAATCATGGGGTCACACTGTCGTACTGCCACTGGCTGTGATGCAACTGTCCATACTTTGAGTGGCTGCTGCACTGTGCATGACAGACAAAACTAAGGGCGGCAGCTGCGGCTACGGCATTAAATGATGCTGCCGGATGAAATGATGCTGTTTCATCTGGCATCACGGCTTCGAATGCCAGATGAAACAGGGCTGCAGGTTGAGGTGCCTGCGTGTGCCCACCTCTGCAGCTTGCTCCGCGCGCGCAGCTTGCATGCGCCGCATCTCTTGTTGCTGCGCGCGTGGCGCACCGACAAGAAGCACAATCGACACACACCAAAATGCTTCATGATCATGATGGTGCCCCGCCAGACACCTAGCCAAGCGGTGCAGTGCTGTGCAGTCTGTGACGAGGGTTGCGATTCTCAGGCAGAAAAGCTGGCAGAGAAGTAGCGGGAACTCGTCCCATCACAAGCTGGCAGAAAAGTAGCGGGAACTCGTCCCATCACAAGCTGGCAGAAAAGTAGCGGGAACTCGCCCCATCACAGCACCTCCACAAACAGGGCTGCTCGCACCCACGTTACGCGTGTACTCCTCCTCTGTTGCTCGTGCCTGCTCCACCAGGGCATCCAGCTGCGCCTGTGGTCACACAAGACGGGTACACGCCCGTGTTGCTCATGCCATCCTGATCACGCATGCAAGAGCATGCACTTTCACAGTTGCGCGCTGACACCGCCGCCCCACAGTACAGCCGCAGCGGCCGCAGAAGTAGTGCGCAACAGGTTCAGATGGGATGACCC